>JANHFQ010007779.1:252571-264701 GCA_032468035.1 Aparallactus werneri | reverse complement strand
TGGCTTTGAAACGGAGATGAGCACCGCCCCCTAGAGTCGGAAACAACTAGCACGTATGTGCAAGGGAAACCTTTACTTTTACCTTTACCTTATGCTGACTCTGTAAATCGCTTAGAGAGGGCTGTAAAGCACTGTAAAGTGATATATAAATCTAAGTGCTATCGCTATCTTACTATAGCAATCCTTTGGTTACATCCTGACTGATAACAGTATTGGGATTTTTTTCTTTCTTTTTTAATAACATGGAGTCATGCAAGCATTTTCCTAACATTAGGAAAAACTCTTAAAACAATTTTTCTTAAGTTTAAAGTCTACTCATTACTCATTACAATGATGGAAGTAATTTTCATCCTCACCAATTTCTTTACAGTCTTTAACAATTACTTAGGCTTGTGTTTCTTGGTGTAAATTAAAACACAGTGTATTCATACATGGTAATCATTAATTGTATTAAAAATGGGGCAATTATCAGAAATTCAATTTGTCCCAGAATTGCCTTTCATTTGCATTGTATTATAGGAGCAGTTTTACAAAATTGTTCAAGGTTATCCCAATGAAAAGGTGAGTTAGTGCCTGCTGTTCTATGTAGAATATTATTTGATACATTTCCATTTTGGCACATTGCTGAAAATTCTTATGCTAGACTGTTTCCTATATCAAACGAAAATATAGTACTGTCAGCAACTGTAGTGTGAGTAACTGAGCAGGTGTTCCAAGGATGTAATTTCTCAGTTGGAAAAGAAACTTCAGGAGTTGGCGGTAAAAGCTTATTGGAAGGCCGTGGCAATCTAACTAGAAGTTTTTGTATCATTCTTGGAGAATCTTTACAGAAAAGAATTAGTTGGATTGGGATACAAGAAACTAAGGCAGAAACCATAGCCATTAGGTACCAAGGAAACTCCACAAAAAGGAATGGGATCATCTCCTGCATGTCTCTGTGTGTGTTTTAAAAATGCACCACCAGCAGGAGCAACAAGAAGGGGAAGTCTTCTGGTGCAGAGGTGGTCATCTGAGGATGGGGCCTTTTCTTGCCACTATTCAACGTTTTTGGATGGCCAGCAGGTTCTGTTCCCTGTGCGAGGAAAGGTCCAAGTGTCACTGCGTACCAACAACCGGCCATGTACCATGGAGTTGGACTCGGGGGCATTTTTTACCATGGTGTCCCTGAGCACCGCTCATACACTGTTCCCTCAAGGACAGCTACCTAAGCTCAAGGAGTTTCCGGGGCATCTTGCTTGTTTTAATGCCCATCAGATTAGGGTTGCAGGTATGTGCACTGTTAAACTTGTAATTGTCTCTGATGACTGCCCCAGCCAACTGGGGATGGATTGGTTTCCTGCATTAGGTTTGGAAATTAGAGGAGTGGGTTCCGTCACTGATGTGGTGGAAGAGCTCAATAAAATGTCTGCCGAGTTCACACTGGTATTCAATGGGTCCCTGGGGTGCTACAAGAGGCCCGCTGTTGATTTGGCCTTTGACCCTCAGGTAGCCCCCATCCGTTTCAAGGCTCGATGGATCCCCTATACATTAAAGGAACGGATTGATTGTGAACTAGAATAAGGTATATTGGAACTATGTGACAATTCTCATTGGGAGACCCCCATAGTAACCCCCCCTTAAGGCAAATGGTGACATCCGCATTTGCGCAGATTACAAGTGCATGATAAATAAAGCCTTACAGCAGTATTCATATCCGATTCCAGCAGTTCACCACTTACTAGCCTCCTTAGCAGAAGGGAAAGTTTTTGCTAAATTGGATCTAGCCCAAGCTTACCAGCAATTGCCCGTCACCCAAGCTGTAGCTGAGGCGCAGACTATTGTAGCGCATAGGGGAGCATTGAGAGTTAAACACCTGCAGTTTGGTCTAAGCGTAGCTCCAGGTATATTTTAGTGTTTAATGGAACGATTATTAAGGGGAATTCCGGGGGTTATCCCTTATTTTGATGATGTGTTAATTGCAGGATCTGATGTGTCTGAGTTAAGGGATCGAGTCCGATTGGTGCTTAGCAAATTTCAGGATACTTGTTTAAAACTAAAGAATCTTTTCATTTAAAAGTGTTGAATTTTTGGGATTTTGTATTGATGCCCAGGGTATCAACCCTACCCCCTCTAAGATCCATGCCATTGTGGCCTCCCCCTTGCCCACTTGTCATATGGAGCTCCAAGCCTTTCTTGGCCTGTTGAATTTTTACCATATTTTTCTACCTCATAAGGCTACCCTCACTGAGCCCCTTCATAGGTTGCTTGATAAAAAGAGTCCTTGGTGGTGGACTGCTGTCCATACTTCTGCCTTTGAGAGCGTCAAAGCCCTTCTTATGTCTGGAATCGTGCTCACTCATTTTGATGAGACATTGTCTCTTGTCCTTGGTTGTGATGCTTCACCTTATGGCATTGGCGCTGTACATAGTCACCGTATGCCTGATGGTAAGGAGGCACTCATAGCTTTCTATTCCCGTACCTTGAGCCCTCCCGAGCGGAATTACTCCCAGATAGATCGAAAAGCCCTGGCAATTGTTGCCGGCATACGTAAGTTCCATGACTTCCTTTATGGGCATGAGTTTACAATTAATACAGATCACACGCCTCTCCTTGGCTTTTTTGTACCCCATAGGCAGACCATCCAGATTTTGCCTCCATGGATGCTGCAGTGGTCAATATTTTAAAATGCTTATAGATTTGCCCTCCACCATGTGCCAGGCCGGCACCTCTCCCACACTGATGCATTAAGTAGCCTACCTCTGCGGGATGAGGTTTGCCTTGATTCAGCCCCTGCAGATACTATCTGCATGATGGATGTGTTGCCCGAACCTCCTTTTGTTGCATCTGAGGTTGCTGCCCACTCTGCTCATGATAGGTTGATCTCTCGAATATTAACCTGGGTGGGGAATGGGTGGCCAAAGGGGTCTTGTGTTAAAGAGTTTGTTGCCTATGCTAACTGTAAACATGTCTGTGCACAGGGGTTGTTTACTGTGGGGGGACAGTGTTGTCATTCCACCCTGCCTGAGAAATCAGATTCTGGAGACCTTGCATATGGACCACCCCAGGATGGTTCGAATGAAAGCGTTGGCCAGGAGTTATGTTTGGTGGCCTGGTCTGGACCAAGATATTGAGGAATGGGTTTGCAGGTGTACCCCTTGCCAAGAGACTTGCCCTGAATTGGCACGGGGACCTGCTCAGACATGGGAACCCACTCGTTTCCCGTGGTCACACCTTCATATAGATTTTGCCGGCCCCTTGCAGGGGCGAGTGTTCCTGATTCTCGTGGACTCTTTTTCTAAATGGCTGGAGGTGGTACCAGTGCAGTCAACATCACCAAGCACAGTGATTCAGAAACTGAGGGCATTGTTTGTGACACATGGAGTCCCCGACGTGATAGTGTCTGACAACAGGATTGCATTTACTTCTGAGGAGTTTAAGACATTTCTGGATAGCAACCTCATCTGCCAGGTTCTCATTGCCCCTTATCATCCTGCTTCGAATGGACAGGCTGAGTGAATGGTCTGCATTACTAAGGACTCTTTGAAGTGGATCATGCAGGGGGATTGGTCAGTGCACCTTGTGAACTTTCTTCTGCAGCAGCACATTACCCCCACAATGACAACTGGCAGGTCCCCTGCAGAACGGCTTATGGGCAGGAGGTTGGTTACCCTGCTGGATAAGATACATCCAGATAGGGCACCTATACCCTTGCACCACCTGGCTGAAGGTCCTGCACCAACCAGGCAGTTCTTTGAGGAGGACCTAGTGTGGGCAAGGAACTTTATGTATGGCCCCACCTGGGTACCTGCTGCAGTCATTATACTTCTGGGCCAGTTTCATACTTTGTGGTATTGTCTGATGGGTGTACTTGGTGTAGGCTTGTGGATCATCTGCACCGGAGGTCCCTGGGGGCTGGGGGGGCCAAGCCAGGACTCATCCTTGCCAGAATCACCGGGCATAATGCCTGGAACTAAGGACCTACCCGAGGCACCGGATTCACCTGCCATTATGGGGCCGGTGGGAGAACCCAGTATTTGCAATACACCTGCACCCTCAGCTAGTGCTCTCACCGATGAATCACCAGTGCCTAAACTTGAGGGTTCCCTTGCGATAGTCCAACCACTAGCTGACACTTCTGAACCTCCACTTTCACTGGTACCACCAGTTCCATTTGAACCACGGTGATTTCAGTGGTCCCGAAGGCCACCTAGGCATTTAAAAAACTATGTATCTCATCCAGTCTAAGGGGGGAAAGCCGTTGTGTCCGCAGCCCCGTTTGGGAAGGAGACAGGGAGTTGAAAGCTGAAGAGACAGCTTTAAGGCTATTGTGGTTTGGTGTGCTGTATTGTGAGTGGCTAGCAGAGTTTTTAAACATCCATCAATCAGTGGATTCTCCGCTGTATAAATTAGGGAGCCGCTGTGGCTCAGTTAGGTTGTAAATTATCATGCAATAAAACTGTTGTTTTTTTACCAGTCGTCAGAGTTGTCCTTCTGAACCCACTACACAAAAAGCATGTACACCATATTCATTGTTAGAGGCATACATAGGATCTGATGTTTTCATCAAAATGAAGAAAGGAGCATTGTTACATCATGGCAATATTCTGCCCCTTTCAATGATGCATATATAAAAATAGAGAGGATGTTTGCATTGTAACAGTGCTGCTCTGAGACATACCCACAGTCTTATGGGCACTTCTGTACATCATCTGAAGGTCCATAGGCTAAATTGTATGGATAAAGGAAGGGCTGCAGCTTGTGCCAACACATTGCATGTAAGTACATGGTTTGGTCTGCTGAAAATCCAGCCATACTTGGGAAAATCCTCGCTTCAACCATCAGAGAACCACCGCAGTTAGTGTAAACAAAAGTGAGATAGATGAGTTAGAGATGACATTCTACTGTTATCTTCTTAGAGTCTAATTCTGCTTGAGTGGCCAAAGTGCTAAGTTAATCGGTTCATACTACAGCTACATAGAGAAAATTAGAAACTTTAGATGAAGGTCAGGAGGTGCTAACTCAAATTATTTTTAATAGTCTTATTCAGTGGTGGGATTCAAAAATTTCCGCTACCTACTCTGTGGGTGTGGCTTGGTGGGCGTGGCTATGTGTTTGGCCAATCAGAGGTGGTATTTTCTGGGATCAGCCAATCAGAGGTGGCATTTTCCGGTTCTCAAAATTATTGCTACCGGTTCTACGGAACCTGTCAGAATAGGCTGAATCCCACTACTGGGCAGGTCATAGAGAAAAAGACTGCAACAAAGAAAGTGGCATTCATAGCCTTGCTACTCCTTTGCTTGGGCCAACACCTGTACATTTTAGCCTGGCACCCATTCACTTATGTCAGAGGGGCAGGACTCTATTTGTGGCTCAGTTAAAGTGTCAAACATCAGTCCTAGGACTGGCAGAAAAGTATACTAGCCTAAATCCTGCTTCCCCATTTGTCTATCAAAGTGAAGCCAGCAAATGATGCTAATGATGCAAATAGTATTGTCTTTATTCCAGAAATGAAATGAGCAAAAACCTGTCCCCACTCCTTCCAGGGATATAAATAATCTTAGTGTGTTGCCCAGCCACAGCTATTTTTACTCGTTTTAGTAGCATGGCCTGATCAGGACGACAGTTGTAGCATTCTTGCACAAATTCTCATGAGTAATAATAATACTTTGAAAAGTCAAAAAAATATGGTCACACAAAATCCCTTATTGGCAGAAGCAAAGTAAACCTTGTAATCCGTTTAATACTGGTAGAATCAGCAACACACAGCTGGTAGAACCTGTCTTTTTTCCTGGCTTAAATCCATTTTCACTAGGGCTCTTTCAGAAGATTTTCAAACCTGAGTTTATACAGTCCTTGACTTACAACCATTTGTTTATTGACAATTTGAAGTTACAACAGCACTGAAAAAAGTGTCTATGACCATTTTTCACATTTATCACCATTGCAGCATCCTGACAGTCACACGATCAAATTCAGATGCTTGGCAACTGGAATGTATTATGATGGTTTCAGTATCCCAGGATCACGTGATCATCTTTTGTGACTTTCTGACAAGCAAAGTCAATGGGGAAGCCAGATTCACTTAACAACTGTGTTACTGAGTCACGATGGTGCAGTGGTTAGAGTGCAGTACTGTAGGCTACTTCTGCTGATTGCCGGCTGCCTGCAATTTGGCAGTTCAAATCTCACAAGGCTCAAGGTTGATTCAGCCTTCCATCTCTCCGAGGTTGGTAAAATGAGGACCCAAATTGTTGGGGGCAAGATGCTGACTCTATAAGAGTCTTAGAGAGGGCTGTAAAGTACTGTAAAGTGGTATATAAGTCTAAGTGCTATTGCTATTGTTATTAACTTAACAACTGCAGTGAATCACTTAACGACTGAGGCAAGAAAGTTCATAAAATGGGGGAAAACTCACTCAACAATTGTCTCACTGAGTAACATAAATTTTGGGCTCAGTTGTGGACATAAGTCAAGGACTACCTGTAATGAGCCCATATGAACAGTAGCAAGCGGTTCAGAAAGCTGGTCAGGCACTATGTAGACAGAAGGTATTCCATTTCTCTTGAGTTCAAGCCACAGCAGGTCTGGAGGAAAGTGACACCAAAGAGGAGGGATATATCTGTGGCAGCCCAAAGTGGCCAACAGGAGTTGAACAGAGATCCCAGCTCCTGATTTATTTTATTTATTATTTATTAATCCAATTTATAGGCCACCTAACTTCTGAAGGACTCTGGGCGGCTTACAACAATCAAATAACAATAAAACAATATGCAAAAGTAGAAAAAGGACTAACCCCAAGAGTTAAAATTTAAAAATACATTTAAAATACCTTTAAAAATACGTTCTTTTAACTAAAATTTCCCATCGACCCAGATGTTAAGCATTGCATATGGGAGGAAATCATCAGCCTCAAGCCTATTTGCATAGCCAGGTCTTAACGGCTTAGTAGAAGGCTAACAGGTCAGGGACAGCCCGGATCTCTAGGGGTAATTGGTTACAGAGAATCGGTGCAGCCACAGAGAAGGCTCTCCCTTGTGGGCCCACCAGCCAGCATTGCTTAGCTGATGGGACCCAAAGGTGGCCAACTCTGTGGGACCTAACAGGGCACTGGGAGGCATACGGTGGTAGGACTAGGTCAGCAACCAAATGGTCATCTGAGCATGCTTCTTCTTCTTCTTGTGCCATATCCATCATTGGACATAGGTGATCATGTTGGCGATCCTATTTTTATCAACAGCCACATGAAAAAGTGCTGTTGAGTTTTGTCTGAGCATGCTAGATGATATCAATCCCCAAAATTCTATCTAGATAAGAAAGAACAACTCAAAGAAGTACAACTTTAAGTTGCCTCAGATACAAGCTGAGGAAGAGTGGAGTACAACATTAGGCACTGCCTAACAAAGGTACAATTAGGAAACTTTAGGATTTAGAAGATGAATGGCCATATTGGTATAGGCATCTGGTACAAATGGTGATAATGTGAAAATGATGAAACGGGCCCTGAGACTTCACAATGCAAATCCCAGCCTTTCATACTACCATCATTACATTGCACACATATGCATCATCATGTGGTTTGCATCATTCCATCATGACTCATGTTTCATCATTTGCCTATGCCTTCCCCCTCAGGATGCTTATTGGGGTGAGGGCATACTCTGGGTTACATATTAAGGTAACTCTGTTGATTTTGGAGCCTTTCCTTCTTCTGCTTCTGCACGAGGCTCTAGGTGGCAACCTCAGAATTTTGTTCTGACAGCATCAGCCAATCATGCAACCAATGGGAACATTTGAAGGGCTATCTGTAGAGGACTACATTATTGACATAGCATCTGGCACCTTGAGCAGCTGCTGAGGCCCAATACTTACAAAGCCCAGTCTGACACACACTTGGCCTCCTTTAAATGTTTTCACAGCCTAGTATTTCAGGCAGAAGTGGGCAGCTGGATTTAGTTATCCTTTACATTTCTCACAAGCTCCTGATCCAGAGTTGCAAGGAATTGTGCTGTTTCAATTGCTGCTGTCAGGTAAGCTCTCCGTGGTCTGCCACAGAGGGAAGATCCTTTGTTCAGCTCACCCTCAGATTAGGCCACCTGAACTAGTGGGGGTCACTATTTTGATGTGGCAGTCTTTGGCATTTTTTTTCCTTGTGTTGTTTCCATGCAAGAATAACTTGCGTAAGCTTAAGTTGTAATAGTTTGCAATTTTGCTTTTCTCTTTCCTCTCAATTAAGTGAAAATTTATTTGCAGTAGTAAGAATTATAGTTGAATAAGCGTTGTACACTATTGGATGGTGTCTGTGGCTTTGTGGATGATTCATTCTCATGCATGTAGTCCCAGGATAATGTTGCAGGATCCAATCTTGGTCGGTCACTGGGACCAGGAGTTTTGTCTTCCGAGCTTTTGGACTCATGTTGGAGCCCATACTCAGGAAACTACACTATGTGCTTTGAGCTGTTCTGTGTATGGTATTTATATGGTGCCTGTTGTGTATAGCTTTTTAGATGTATATTGTGTTGGTATTTATGGCTGGCTATTAAGTTGTTGGCTATTGTTTCCTTGTGCTGTCAAGCTTCTGCCTCCTAAGTACCTGATAACTTGGGGATAAATCAATATTCCTGTTGATTGATGAGGGGCCTATTTCCCAGGCTTCAATCACTTCCCTGGCTGTTTTTGTGCCTGATCATACAACAATCTTTGCAGCTGCAAAATTGAATGTATGTTCTTGTTGATTGCAGTGTGAGGTTACCAATGAGTTTCGATCTCCTCATTTGACTGCTCGCTTGTGTTTTTGCAATCTGGTGGTTAGCTTCCTCCCCCTCTATCCTACATAGTCACAGAGGCCATCCATGCAGGGGATCCAGTAGATTAAATTGGAAGTATCTCTCACCTCCATGGCCCCTTGTCAATCACTGATCTACTACTTTGTATATTCCAGATGATTGGCCAACACTTGGGTTGAAGTAAAGACTTCTGTTTTCATTTTGAAAAGTTACTGCAAGTGAAAAGAAATGTTAACAATTGATGATTGGCCATTCTCATTAATATAGCAAAGCAGTGATAAAGGCAGTATGTTACAGGCATGACTGAAGCAAACCCCTGTGTTTTGGAAACATGGGAGAAATGAAGAGCTTTTGTTATTGTTATTGCCTTATCCAACTTTGCTATCAAAATCATGACCCAATCTCATATTAATATTTACTTTTCTCTGACCAACTCATGCTCTGGACATGGTATGAAGAAGTCATCTGTTCTTTGAGATGGGTTAGCTTTTGATACTCTAACCTTTGAAGTAGACTGTAAAATTATTCTGTCATTAGAGAGATTCTGTTGTCATAAAATAAAATACATTCAGACTATAGTTCAAGAAGACATTTTAAGGGCACCTAGTCTGAAATCCTGCACTGAATGGCCTACCTAAGATCCAAATAGTACTTAGTAGATAGGATCTACCTATTCCCAGAGTTTTTATCTCCTTAATAACTATATGACAGGAGGAAACTTAAGATATCAAGCATTCTCTTAAGATCCAAACTCACCCAAATTCATGTTTGAAACTTCATAATGCATAGATGAGAAGGCATGAAAGAAAGTAACTCCTGTTACTCAGTACCATACCTGTTGGTGCTGATTGTCTCTCCTTCATAGATTTGAAGGGCTTGTTCCAAGTAGCTTTTAAAGATCCTGAAAGCAATCTCCAAATGATGCTTGATCTAAAGCTATTCTAGGAAGAACTTACTCTATTTTCACACATGAGGTTTAAGTAGGCATTAGCAACATGGCTATTTTGCCAGGTTGCAGCCTGGAGACTGAGTTTCAAATCCGTGATAAAGTGGCTGACAAAGCAGTTGCAGCTTCTTTTGTTTATACTGTCTGGGCCCTTTGATTAGCCCCGTCCCCTGGGTGTATATATGAATGTATGTACGACATATCTGGAGTCCTGTTTCAGACAGCAGGAGTGGGTGGAAGGCAAATGAGTAAAGCAAGGAAGGAAATAGGAGAGAAACTGCAGCTGTTTCACACTCAGAGAGACACCAATTTTACTGGGAATTCCAAATATATAATGTGAATCTTTGGGTGGCCACCCAAAAACCTTACTGTTTGCATTTGCTATATCTGTAATACATATGTAGCAGAGACATTGGACCCAATGTATTAAAGTTTCTAAAATGATTTTTTACCCTCTATCTCATTTTTCTACATATGCACACTAATATAAACAAGATGCTGAAACTTGGAATATCTTGTCTAGAATATTTTTTCTGATTAAAGTTTAGTTTTAATCCTTTTGTATAGCTGAGGAAAAATTAGACAAATAATGTCTGATGTATTATGCTAACACTCCATATTCAACTCATATTAGAAAAAGAAGGCTCTAAAAACATTTTAAAGTCAATTTATTAGCATTGGGATAGTTATGTGTATCACATTGGAACTATTTCTTTTGTAACATTTGCATATTGAAGTATGTCACTACATAGATGAACTTTATATGCATTGGCAATTTACACCGAGGTAACTATAGCTATGGCTTTGATCATGGCTTCCATTTTTCAATCTTTTGTAGTTTCAGTAAAAGCTGCAGCTGTGCCCTGCATAAGCAGCTGGTTCATAGCAAGACACAACTGACTTGAGGAAATAAGTTCTGCTTGTTTGTTAGACAAGCAGCCCCTAATAAAAATTGACAGTACATAGCAAATAATAAATTCCACCTGCAAAAGTTAGTTTAGAATTTGAGCTCTGTTCATTCTTTAAGTGTACAGGCAATAAAATGTGATGTCAGATGGAATGATGAACAATTTTATTCCTCTCCTAGTTATATTTAGGGTTTGCCCCAAACTGTTCTCTTACAAGATATTGTGCATTTGTGGGCATGTGTAGTGTAATGGCTAAGGCATTAAGACTTGGACTGGGAGAGGGAGATGTCCATGGAATTCAAGAAGCAGCTTTGTACCAGATGGTTAAAAGATACTTTTTGTTATGGGAGAAATGATGGGAATAAGAGGATCTGTCCGCAATGACTAATGTCCTTATAACCATTCAGTTGGACTTTTTGCATGCACTTCATAGAGGGTCATCTCTGAAAAACACCTGGAAACCACAATTGGTTCATACTGCACTTCAGATAATCCCTGACTTATGACCACAATTGGGACCAAAACTTCATCACTAAACAATGTGCTGTTAAGTGAGTTGCGATCAATCTTTTTTTGCTATCATCATTAAGTAAAACACCATGGTCATTAAGCAAATGGCATGGTTATATAGTAAATCCAGCTTCCCCCATTAATTTTGCTTGTCAGAAGTCCTTTAGGAAGGTTGTAAAAGTGATCATTTGAACCCAGGATGATGTAACCATCATAAATAGATACTGGTTGCCAATTGTGCAAATTCTGATCATGTGACCAATTGAAAGTAAAAACTTTTCAGCCCTGTTGTAGCTTTGAATAGTCATTAAACAAATGGTCATAAGCTGAGGACTACCTGTAACATGTCTATTGACTACTCTTGTTACCAAAATCATGTTAAACTTACCTTGGACATTGGTGAGTTTCCAGTGGGTAAGTCAATGTGCTTATTTTAATGTGCAAATCCTTCAATGGCTTGGTATCCACCAGAGTACTTACTCCAATTCAAATTGGTCCATCCAAAGCAGTCCTCCCAAATGAAGCTTCTGGTGCTCTCCATTTTTATGAAAAGATACATTGATGCCAGAAAAAGTGAAAGGTTTTTTTTTGTTATGATACTATACTTTGGAACAACCTTCTTCTCTAGAAGCTAGAGTTTGAGCTCTTGATTTTTCATCATCTGGAATATTACAATATAATTTTTTATTTACATTTACATTTATTTACATCCTACAATCTAGTAGGATTTTGTAACATGCAAATTTAAATAGTGGAAATAATATAAATAATACTACAATTCATGAATAGCTCATGAAGAAGTTCTCTTCTGTGATGATCATGGCCATTAAATCATTTTAATTTTCTTAACTAACCTATGATTGATTTTTTTCCTGCTTCCAAAGTATTCCTTACTCCCTACTCTCTGAAGAGTCTATAGAAGCTATGTTAAAGGTAAAGATAAAGGTTTCCCTTGCACATACGTGCTAGTCGTTTCCGACTCTAGGGGGCGGTGCTCATCTCCG
>JANHFQ010007779.1:189857-200030 GCA_032468035.1 Aparallactus werneri | reverse complement strand
GGTAGAGGACAGGAAGGCCTGGAGGAACATTGCCCATGGGGTCGCGATGGGTTGAACACGACTTCGCAACTAACAACTAACAACTAACAACAATAACTATATATATATATCAAAATATATATATATCAAAATGCAGATTTGTATTTAAAGTTTGAATTTTTACATTTAAAAACACAACAAAAAGGATTTAATTCAAACCCTTTGTTAATTGAACTGCACCCACATCCATTCTCCCAAGCAAAAGATTAATGTGACTCAGGACAAGACGGGCCTTGAATAATATGCAATGCTTTTAATAACAGAGAATACCACTTCCATGATGGAAGATTCAATCTTTTACTTGAATTTCTTGTTTCTGGGCAATTATTAAGCATTCTGGAAAAAAAAAATCTGTCAGAGTTAACGCCATAATTGAAAGTTATTAAGAAAACATGAAACATTTCACTGGGACATTTCAGAAAATAGTTTCTGAAATTTACAAACACATTCCTCATAGCTTAAAAAAAGTATTTATTTGGCATAATGCATGCATGCCTATAGTATACTTCTTTATTGACAACATACAGTAGCCAATATTTCTATATCCTATAGAATAATACAAAAATGTCAACAGAATGGATAGGAAATGGAGGTAAACAGGGGACATACTTAAATTTGTTACCATAGAATAGTGATACTTGTGAATTGTAGGAAGGACAATGAAGGACTTTAATGACCGAGACTTAGCTGTAGTTAATTTCTGTTGGACTTTGCCTTAAAGATTTAGTTTTCAAAATGGGTCTATTATCTAAGAAGGTAGTACTGAAGAAAAAGCATTTCATAAAAACTTTAATTTATAAAACACTGCAGCAAAGCAGAACATTAACAAGTAGTTTGTGCAGACTGTTAGGTGAGCCATTGCACTTCCCCTTTATTCTGGAGGAAGTGTCTTTGGTGGTCTTAAAACAGCTCTGCCTTTGGATTGCTGCGGATGTTTAGTATCCTCCTTCATTGGACAGATGCACAAGTCTATTAAAACAAGCATTATTTGAAACATGGTCAGTTGCTGATACGATGATATAAAATGTAAACCTTAACCTAAGCCTTGAGCTTAAAATTTCTCTGTGCATATGTCTATTCCATAATCATTCAATTGCTTCTTCAAAAGAATAAGAGTAAGGCCTAAATGCAGGGAGCAAAAGCAAGCTGAAGGCAATTTACCCTTGTCATGTGGCTTGCTTTATCTTACTGCTGTTTAACAGCTGGCTTGTGACCCAGTTGGTCAAGTCATAGTTTTTTCCTTCAAACAAAACAAAAATGGTAGAATACAGAATTTTCGCTATGAGTTCATGAATGGCGACATTGCCCTCTGCCCTGCTCCCATCCCCTCCATTTCCAAATCTTTCCTAATACACTGGAAGTCTAGCCCAGCTTCTCCCTCTTGCAACCTCACATTGAAGTGTTTCATGTATGGTATTATCCATAAGCTCAGTTTCTTGAGCCCACTGTCATTACTCAACCCAAATTAGCCAACAGTTAAGTCAGGGGTTGTGATCTCCTAGGGGAGTAGTGATACAAGTTACTTAGAGAAGGATTACAATTTTTTGAAAAAAAAAATCTCCTGATCAGCTTTGTGCAAGCAGAGTTGGTTGCTCCAAGCTTTGCTCCTCACTTTGTTTCTGCAAGCCCTGGTGAGCAGTTGCCCGACCGAAACATTTGAGAATTCTGGTGAGTCTGTAGCAGTGATGGTGAAGCTTTTTGGCACTGAGTGCCCAAACCGGAACGTGTGTGCATGTGTGTGTGCTAGAGCACCGGAAAACTGAAGACCAGCTGGCACGCATGCCGGGGTTTTTGCCCTTTTGGGGGGGGCGTTTTCAGGCTGTTTTCAGGCAGTTTTTGGCCTGAAAAATGGCCTGTTTTCAGGCCATTTTCTGGGCTGTTTTCCAAAACATGCATACTAGAAACCAGAAGATCAACTGGCAACAGCACGCATGCCCACTGAGAGGGCTCTCTGCATGCCACCTCTGGCACTCTAAACTGAGTTATTGAAAATAGGAAGAAGCCAGTATGATATAGAGGTTGAGATACTGGACTGTAATAAGAACCAACCAGGTTAAGTCTGCTGTCAGCTATAAAAACTCCCCAGGTGACTTTGGGCCAGTCATTTTCTCTCAGTTCAGCTGATGTCACAAAGTTGCTGCTGTTAGAAAAAGAAATAGGAGGAGGAGCAGTACAAACATCACTTTGAACTCCTCTCTATAGAAATCAGATGGACAAATAAATACAAGAGTTACATAATATATTTCCTGCCAACCCTAATTGAAATGAAATAATTTTATTCATAGAAGCAAGAGCGGTCAAATAATTCATTTATCATTTTGGGTGTTCTCAGGACAATTAAATCTGGGCATAGAACAAAAGACACGAGGGCTCAGCATTCTCACTTTCCCAACTGTTCCATTTACAGCTTCACAGTTTGTAATGCTTTATATAAAGCTTCCCAGTTTGCTGAATTGACTGGTCTGTTCCCCTTTCCTCATACAAGCAAAAAAAAGTTTCCAATATGCTGCCCCCACCCCATAAGAAAGCAAGCATTTACTTGATCACCTATTTGTGTTCAATTGTCTGCTCATGTACAAAAGCATGCTTTCGAACCAGCCTGACTCATTGGGTTCTACAAAAATCTGTATACATATAATCCTAGACCTCAGACATTTTTTTGTCCATTGTTTGCACAGCTTGTCCTAGCATGTCTGTTTGGGAAGCTGACAATAATGATATTTTAATCACTGAAATGATTTCTACAGTAATGTTCCTTAAAGTACTGTACTGCTGGACCAGAGGTAGTAAGATTTAGTTCTCTATTAGTCAATATCCAAAGAATGGGAGTGGGAGTGGGAATAAATGCAAACATGTCATTTGTAAACCATAACACTTTGCTTTTTGTTTTTGGTCATTCTGTTTCTCTGTATGGATAAGGAAATATCTCTGAAATGATGACATAAGAAGGTATTTATTGCTTATTAAAAAGGATCTTTCAGATGCTCCTGCCATTTTGATGGTATTGATACTTTCCCCCGCCAACTTCTGCTTCTCAGTTATATGGGGCTTCATTTTAAAAATGCCTCCCCCCCAGAGATACTCGGTGCCTGCATTGCTATCCTTTTAATATCAGGCCTAAGATATTCATTCTACATATTTTTTATTTTAGATTTCATTCTAGATTGACAGCAATAGCAATAGCACTTAGATTTATATACCACACCACAATATTTTACAGCACTCTCTGAATGGTTTACAGAGTCAGCATATTGCCTCCAACAATCTCAGTCCTCGTTTTACCAACCTCAGAAGGATGAAAAGCTGAGTCAACCTTGAGTCGGTCAGGATCAAACTCCTGATGTGTGGGCAGTTAGCCTGCAGTAGTACAATCTAACCACTGCGCCACCATGACTTTAAAAGAGTGTATTTTATATTATTTTTCCTATGATCTTTATTAATTGTATTTTTGTTGTAGTATTTTTAGTATTTGTTACTTTAATAATTGTAGTGATTTTGTAATCCATCCAGGATTAGGCAGATTAGAAATATAATAAAGGAATCAATGAATATTTACCTTATTGTGCAATATTAAGAATTCTGTACACTGGTGTGAAGGGCAGTGATTACAATTCCTTGGCAGAGGGCAGGTGTTGTATATCTCAAACTCTTCAGTTTGAGTTTAGTGTTACTTACAATCACCACAACTATCGACTATCCAAGCTTTGTATATAGGAACTTTTGATGAAATGTAAAAGACAAGATTTTTGTTTACTTGTTTATAGTGACAAAAACCTTCATAAAGAGTAATTTGCTTTCTGACCTACTCCTTATCTGTCTATTTGATTTCATTTGCATAGCATACTTTTTAACAATAATTCCATGACAGCTGTATGATATCATTTATTTTAAACCGTAATTCAAAGCAGATATATTCAAAAGAAATTGGACTAGAATCAGTATTTATTGCTGAGTAAATATACTTCGGACAGCATTATTACAATTCAACAATTGTACTTGATGAACTGGATGTGCTTTAACATTTCCATGTTTTTGTATGTTTCTTTTATGTGTGCAGCGTAGCCAACAGGTACTGAAGGGTTTACATTGCCATTGTGTAAAAACAGAAGATTTCTATAAAACGGTACATGATAGGTGAGATTACAGGTTATTTTCATGATTAGCCAAAAATCTATTTAAAAAACCAAATTTTGTTCAGGAAGTTTCAAGTTTCAAGTTTATTTGCATTTATACCCCGCCCCTCTCCAAAGACTCGGGGCGGCTTACAGGGTAGCATAAAACATCAAACACTATTTACATTTTAAAATAAAATTAAATAAAAAACCCTGTTTTAAAATAGTTAAAAATTTTTAAAAATTCCAATGTTAAAAACCCTAAGCTGGTTTTTTTTTGCAGGAAGCAAAATCTTTGTTGTCCAGTGTTATCAAACAGCATTTCTGTGAACATTTAAATAGGCATCCATTAAATAACAGGCACCAGCATGGATTAATGATAAATAAATCATGCCAGACTAACTTGATCTCCTTTTATGATAGTTACTAGCCTGGTCAATTGGGGAAATGCCCTGGATATAAGTATATCTTAATTCAGCAAAGCTTCTGACAGCCTCTCATGGCATCCTTATTAACGAAATAGCCAAATATGGCATTGATAACTCAATCCTTAGAGGCGCCCACTTTTGGCTCAATGATTATACTCAGAGGGTGGTTGTATGAGATGTCAAACCTGCCTGGAGAGACATATTGAGTGGGATGCTACAGAGCTCTATCCTGGGCCTGGTGCTGTTCAGTGTTTTTATAAATGATAAAATGATGAGGGAGTCAAGAGAATGCTTGCCAAACTTTCAGATGATACACAGTTAAGAGGGCTGGCTAACACTTGGAAAGAAAGTGGGGTGCAAAAAAGGGTAGAAGACTAGGCAGAAATAAACAGAATGAAATTTAACAATAACAAGGAGAAATATAAACATACATCTAGATAAGAAAAATCAAGAAACCTACATAGGGTAGGAAAAATCTAGCTCAAGAGCAACACGTGTTTAAAGGACTTAGGTGTACTAGTAGATCACAAACTCAACATATCCCAACAGGGTAATGCAAGGAAGGCCAATGACATCCAGAGGAGAATCAAATGGAGCACAGAGTCCAGTCTATAAGATGTAATTATTCTTCCTGGGTCAGCTTCACTAAGGAGTATTGTGTTCAATTCTGCCTGTGCCAATTTTTAAAAAGGTGTCTAGAGAAGATCTACCAAGATGGTGAAAGAAGTGGAAATCAAGTCCTACATGGAACAATTAAAAGACCCAGGTTTTTAGCTTATAGAAGCAAAGGTAAAAAGGAGGCATGGTAACTGTTTTCAAATATTTGAAGGGTTGGTACATTGCATGAGGTGAAGATGTATTACCATTTACTTCAGACCAAAACTAGAAGATTAGAATTAACAGGATAACACTTCAAGGATATACTGTAGATTTAAATTAAGCATTAGAAAGAACCTCTTGACAGTAAGAGCCATCAATCATCGGAGCAGGTCACACCATGGAATAGTTTCTTCCATTTCACTAGAGGTTCACTGGCTAATTGGGAATGGTAGTATGCAGAGGTTGGACAAGATGATCTCTTAAGTTCCTTCTAACTCTATAATTCTATGACCAAATCAGGTCCAAGGCCAGGTCTGCTTTGTATATAATGACCAATCAAAGATATCCATCTACTTATCTATTTGAGTATCTTTAATGTGCTGGAGGAAAGCTTATTTGAACTTCTGGTAGTATTTAACTATAGATGTTTTTAAAGCACTACTACAATTTGTTGATTTTTGTTGCAGGTGCCTTTTTATTACTAACCACATATTCCATTGAAATGCATTTTCAAAAAGTATTCTTAGCATAGTAACCTTTCAGTTGGTTAGGAGCCAACTGGTTAGGCGGGACAAACAATAAACAATAAGTAATTCTTGCCCAATTCTTCCTGTAAAAAGAAAAAAATGACTGAGTGAAGGTCTGAAGGCAGCAGTTGCTTCTCTTCATTTCCTCAAACTATTTTTGTTTTGGAGAATGCAAACTCTTAGATGTTGTCATCAAAGCAGCAACTACTCCAGCCTTTCCCTTCATTGAATTTCTTAACTAAGCAATAGTGAAAACTATGCTGTGAACCTCATAGTTTCTAATCTTTTATAGGAGACAGCTGGGAGTGGTAACACCAGATGTTCTGGACTGCAACCCCCTCTGATCACTGACTACCAGTATATGGGCCACGGCTGACAGGTGAAGTCCAAAGTGTCCAGAAGGCACAGGATGCTTTTCCTCTAAAAAGGAAGATGAACGGGAGGAGACTGATTGGGAGGAGACTGTTATTACTAGTGCTTCCACATTGGATAAACATTTCTGTGTTTCTTGTTGCAGCCACTTGCATGTATTTCTTTGCGCAATGCAGACGGAAGAATTGGTATTAGTTGGACTATTCACCATAAGTAGGTAAAATTCTCTTCTTCAGTGGGTTTATGATGGGCAACTTGGCTGGGTTTTCCACTGTTAACATGCTTCATAAGGGGAGAATCCAGGAAAATAACTTTTTCAGTAACTGCTTTTTTTCAAGCAAAGGCATTAGCTCATGCTCCCAATTTTCCTGTTGTGGGGCCTTGTGGTGTTCCAAGAAGTGAGCAGGACTGAGGAGTATCCTCTTTCCTCTCCTCCTAAAAGTGCTGCAGTTCAGGAGGAAAGTGTTGAAAAAGATTAAATGCTATGTGCAGGGGAATCTCTCCTTTTCTCATTGTTTCTAGGGTCTCCCAGATAGAATGTACTATTTACAATTTGATAGTTTTTCCTTACCCTTTTAGTTTAGCTGTTCATTCAAAATATGAGTAAAAAACGAGTAATCCTGTCATAGTGCTGTCATCTTGATCTGTATTAATTTCTGTCCTAAGGCTCTCTGATCTGTAAGCAAATACTGCATAAAATCCACAGATCATGGACTTTCTGTATCCTGTCTAGCTTAGATTATTTTATTTCTGGATCTTTGTTTGGGCTTTAGATCCTTAATAAAATCATGAAGTAGAAAGGAAAATACTAATCTTTTAAAGTGATAAATTATAGTTATGCATAATGTGCACCATATACTCTAAATATTTTAGTTCACTAAAGGGGTGATTCTTGAAAATTAATGTATTTGTATGTATGTAGTATCCAGAAAAGAAACTGCTGTAATATACATAATATATAATCTAAGATATGTCTACTCAGAAGTAAGTGCCTTCTTTTAGTATAAAATTACAACCAGGTTAAATCCAATTGAATATAGATGGATTTAATGTTGAATAAGCACTGAAAATAAAGGCAGGGTTACTTAAATCAAATTTTAGATAGAACTTCATATACTTCCTAAAGCATCAGCAAACCAAATTATAATTTTAATGTTTTACTTATAGTTCATTCTTTCAACTACATCTATCTGTCACAAGTTGAACACCAATATTAACTTATAGAGTGATAATTAGTAATTCTTTTTAAAAAGTGTTGACTTAAGTGTGCTTTTTATTATGTTTTAAATTTTGTGTTTCAAAACAAAGTTGTTTGAGCAAGGATCAAATCAGGATAGTTTGTGATTCAGATATAGCAATCTTGCAAGAGAAGCAAAATGCTTCAGGAGGATGAACCACTATGTCTAAAATTCTCCAGGAGTTGCATTAGCAAGGTAAAAAGGATGTGAAGTTTTCTTTTCCCTCAAACTTCTCTTTCCCTTTATTTTATATTTGTTTACAATTCTCATATATATCCTGATGGAAGAAAAAATAATCACTCGGAGCTGGTATAATTCTTCCTACTTTAGGTACATTTGGGTTTGGTGTACTTTCTTTTTACCTTCTCTATCATCCAAGCACTGTGGCAGAGATTAAACATCTGTAAACCAGCATTATAGAGAGGCTTTCCCCCTAACTGCAGTGAACAAGTTCTGCTACATTTTGTGACCCCCAGCACCTCTGCCAGATACCTTATGACAGCTCCCTTCAAATGAAATTTCACTCTATTAGTTTGTACACTCCCATTCTTACCAGTGTTTCTTCTTTCCGATTCATAACGCCTTGATGCCAGCCCAGCCTCACAAAAAGAAAATAGCAAGCAAAAGTGATGCCGGTAATTTACAGATTACACTTTTTTCAATCTGAAAAAAATAGTAAAATGTTGAAAACTGTTTTATATTTCTTTAATGCAATGTAATTGGAAGAAGATACTTGTTAAGTAGAGCTAGCGTGCTCATTCAGACTATTTAATACTGACAAATCATGTAAAAGGAATTTATTATCTGCACTTTTAAGTAGCTCATTTGAAATNNNNGCTCATTTGAAATTAAAATAATACTGTAGAAAATACACAGTCTGTTTGTAATATATTCATTTGTTTAGTATTGTGGGTAAATAACCCTGATATTTTTTTTACAAAGTAGTCCCCAGCATATTTACCTATTGACCTGGTTTCAATCAGACCAACATTTTAGAAGAATTTGGAGAAACCTAAATAACATTTACAGTGTGAACTGTATTCCAAAGTAATTCATTTCATTTACTCCTGCATAAGTTTAGATGTCAGAGCCAGAAGCCTATGGAGAGTTTACTTGGAACACTGACATTTAGATACTATCCAATTTTAGGGAAATTAAAAGGGGTGTACAAAATGAACAAATAAAATTTGCCAGGGTTTTCACACCACTCTCATCTTACTGATTTTCTATCACATAGCTTGATTTTAGGGTACAATCAATACTTATTTACTTCAATCTTGCGTTCTGAACATTTTCATGCATCAACATGAAACATAAAACTGAATTTTCCACTGTGTCTATGCAGTCATCTGAATCTTTTTGTAGAAGTGCAGGAAAGTCCTAACGTGTTGATATTGGCATTACGGATGTGAGATGTGCAATGACGGAGTTAAACTTCACATGTGAAAATCCTTTATTCATTCTGTCGTCTTTGTATGAACTATGCGCTTTCACACACTAGATCTCCAGTGTACATCACTGCCTATACGTCTGAAGAAAATCCTTCCTGTATTATACATGCAAGTTTGTTCAATAGATTGTACACAGTGAAGTTCTTAGTTAAAATTGATCGGCTAGGACACAATCAGGCCACTTTACAAACTACAAACTTAGTATCTGCATTCTTTTAGGGATTAATTTATCACACTGGCCATTCATAAGTATAGAGAAGCAAACCAAGGAGAAAGGCAAGAGAGTTAAGTATGGATCTCCTTCACTATATTCGGTAGCATGGAGAAATAGCAGCCCGCTCAGGTACTAAAAGGCCCCAAAGTGACTTGACAGGTCGCAAGAGGGGCCCCGTTTCCTTGAACTCCTCTTGCTTCAATAGCGTCCCTTCCCCTCTCATTCACCTCTTTTATCTCCCCCTCGCCGTGGCTTCCTCTTCGATTCAGGACCCGTGGGCTTGAAAACGAGCTGCACCTGCTTTAGATGAATTATGGTAAAACTGGAAGTAACTCGCTCTCCCACCCCTCCCTTCCAAGCTCTCAAGTCACATCTCCAGTACAGACACAACCCCTGTGATTAGACGCTGATCTCCCCGTCTGAATGGGACAGAGAGAGAGGAGGGACCCACGGCATAGAGATTGACTCCCCCCCTTGAGACTTCCATTGAGGAAAACGGAAGAGAAGAAGGAAGAAGCAGGCACCCCCCCTCCCCACTACGATACGAGAGAAGGAAACAGCAAAAGCTTGAGCAGGAGAAAAGTATGACCATGCCCGAACTGTGTTAGAGCTTTCTTTTCTTTCTCTCGGCCTCTCTCTCTCTCTCCCCCCTCCCCTCTTCTCCCCCCTCTCTTTGTCTCCGAGGTGTTTAACTTTGGGGGATCTCGGGCATTTCTGCACCGCAAGGGACGAAGCTGGAGGCAGCGGCGGCAAGACAGCAAGAAAGAGGCAGCCACATGCGCCGAGTGGGGGGTGTTAAAAGTTGAGTCTCGATTCCGGGCGCCGTAAGATCAAAACAGGTTGGTGGGATTTCTTAGCAACCCCAGCGGCCTCCCCCCTCCCCAATTCTCTGAAACTTTTATTGTTGGTTTACTTTTGAATCCAGGCAAAGGACCTTTTGTAGTTCCTTCCTCTTTTCCCCCCCTCCCCCGGG
>JANHFQ010007779.1:154237-167485 GCA_032468035.1 Aparallactus werneri | reverse complement strand
GTGTGATTGGACACACAAGGAATTTGTCTTGGTGCAAATGCTCCCAGTGTACATAAGGGAAGAATAATAGTAAGATAATAAGATACATACAGCAGAATAATGAGATGCAGCACTTAGTACTTAGGTACTAGGCAGGATGAGAAGAGTAATAGTAATATAGTAATAGTAATACAGTCTTAGTAATGATTTGACAGTGTTGCGGGAATTATTTGTTTAGCAGAGTGCTGGCATTTGGGAAAAAGCTGTCCTTGTGTCTATTTGTTCTGGTGTGCAGTGCTCTATAGCGTGTGGTTTTGAGGGTAGAAGTTGAAACAATTTATGTCCAGGATGTGAGGGGTCTGTAAATACTTTTTAAAGCTAGTTTGCTCTTATTTTGATGGTCAAAATACATATTTGAGGAACCTATTAGGTAGATTTAAGAGAAAGAAGAAATTATATAAAGAAACATGTAAACTAAAATCCAATAAGATAAATGTTTTATGTATAGAAAGCAAATCCCCCCAAGAACAGCAATATCCTCAAAACAAGCAGATAAGCCAAGAGTTGAATGAAGCAAATTTAGCAACCTTTTAGAGCTTTTACCAGAAAGTGTCTGCTAATAAGAAATGAAATAACTTGGCCTCAGCCCTCACATATAAATATATCAGTCTAAATTGCATAAATAAGGAGAAATTTCCTGACAGCTAGATCAATTAATCTATGGAATGGCTTCCCTTCAGAAGTTGTGGGTGCTCCGTCACTGAAGGTTTCAAGAAGAGAATTGGCAACTATTTTTCTGAAATTATGTAGGATCTTCTGTTTGAGCTGAGGGTTGAACTAGAATACCTCCAAGGTTCTTTCCCATTCTGTTATTCTATTAATGTGCTGTGCAACAATATGTAAGTTATTGATTAAGTGGCAACTTCCAATCACATGAAGTGCCATTTTAAATAGGAAATGTTATAAAATCATTGGATGAGACCATAGGTTTCATTTAGTCCAACCCACTACAAGGTACTGGCAAACAATTAAACCATGAATGGGTAATTGTCCAGCCTCTTCTTAAAACCTCTAGTTGAAGAACTCATGTTTTCCATGAGGAGATTGCTCCACAATTCAACAGATCTTACTATCAGGAAATGTTCTTTCATATTTAAGCAAAACAAATAGTTGTCTCCATTATTTCTGGTCCTAGTTTCTGAAAAATAGTTCCTGCTATCTTCCCTATGGCTCCTTTTTATATACCTGAACATATTATATCCCACTCCCCAATCTTCTTTTCTCCCTACTTTGCTTATGTGCTCCGCTGAATCTTGACTCTGGCTAATACAAGAACATGTCTATGCTACAAGGACGTGTCCATTTTGGCAATATTTTTGGGAGTAGTTTTCTGTTGTCTTTCTAGGATTGAAAGAGAATGACTGGTTCAAATCACCTAGCTGGCTTTGTCCCTAAGGCAGGGTTAGAACTCATAATATCCTTTTTCTGGCCCAGTTCCTTTAACAACTACACAACTGGACTAATCATCTCCAATTCTTTCAGTATATCTTCATAATACTTGTTCTTAGGTCCTTATATCACGCTTGCTATTCTCATTTAAACTGTCCATATTCTTTTGGAAGTGTGGTGCCTTGAATTGTATATAGAACTGTAGAGTAGAAGGATAGAAGGACTACATGATCTTTGAGTGCAATAACCGTTCTAGGAATTGTCTCACATGTCTCATCTTTAGCTTCTTTTCAATGAGCAGACACAAGTCTTTGTTCAATGTAATGCTTCAAAGGCATGAACCCTGCATTTTAAGTATACAATCTATATTTTTCTCCCTAAATGTGATACCTTATATTTCTCCCTACTGAAGGATTTCTTGTTCATCTCAGCCCAATCTTTCAGCTTGTCCATATTAGATTTCTGTTTTATTCTATCATCCTGAGTGTTGACAAGACCTTTCACATTTGTCAAGCAGCAGGTCCCTTTTATTCAGATCATTAATAATGTTGTATAATATTGAATACAAGTCAAATCCTTATGAGAACCTGATTGACAGACTGTCTTAAAAATGGTTAGTCAACCAGTTTTGGACTCACTTTGCTGTAGTGCCATCCAAACTACATTTCTATTGGTGGTCAGTGTGAATAACCTACGGCCTTTGTCAATTGCTTTGCTCATTTTTGGATAGATTATATCCATAGCATTCTGCTCTTGTGCTTCATGACATTTAGCTTGTCTTGGCTGTTACCCATATTTTCTGCATGAGTGTAAAAACATTTAAGATAAGAGTTGGATTCCATGTAATTATTCTTCCCTTTTTATGCCCAAAATTCTTTTATTGTCCATTACATGTAAATTCATTAATCACCAATGGTCTTATGACTTCTTTCCCCAGTCTCTGCTCCTTGATGTTGGTACCATTGTTGAAAACCCACAACCTCTTGTGCTTGTACTAATCTTGCAATAAAGTGTTCACTTGAAATATTTTTATTTTTTGGGTGAAATGTTTCCTTCAACGGGAAGTATTAATTAGAATACGATGTGGGTCCCACAATCCTTCACTTTCTCCCAACACCATAAAATGTTATATGCTGCCTATCATTTGTCCCCATAAGAATGAGTAGAAAAGATCTGTGATCAATTCCAATGAATCTTCTCATCTACAATGACAAGCTTCCTTTTCTTCCTGTTGATTGGTGATGGACTACTTCCATATTACCAGGTGACCGAGTTTCAACTATGGGTTGGGGTAGCTTTCCCATGTTTGTAGAAGCTTCCTGAAGGATAGTGTTTGAAATTGGTTGTCAGGGTCTAGGGGAATGGCCTACTTTGTGCTAATTTTGCTTCCGATGATGTGTTCCCAACTACAGTCATTCTCATATTTTGATGAAATCATAAGCTGCTGTAATAGTATATGAAAAAGAAACTTGGGCAAAAGAAGTTGAGAAACTGGGCAAAAAGATGCTGCCAAGGGAATGGTTAAATAAGAGATAGTATAACTTGCAACTAGATACAGCATAGCCAGCAGTTAGAGCAGGGATGGTGAAGCTATGGCACGGGTGCCCAAAGTGGCATGCAGAGCCATGTCGACTGGCACACAGAACCATCGCCCATTTCTCTTCCGGGTTTCAGTGCACTGGGCAGCTGGTCTCTTTCAGTTTCTGGTGTGCATGCATGCGTGAAGACTAGCTGGCTGATGCGCATGCTGCCGAGGAAAGGTGCGGTGGCAGTTTTCGCTCCTGCCTCTCACCCGGGTGGCCGCAGAAGAACGGATGGGCAGTTGAGCACCCAAGTGCCAGCATGCACACACTGGCCAGGTATGCTCCTTGCGGTGTTCTCAGTGATGGGCTGCTGGCGCCCAAACCCAAGCCCCGGGAATGACGACACCCCTTCCCTCCGAGGCCGGGAAGGGGCTCCAGCTTTCCAGCGAAGGGAGATGGCATTCCCCCGTCCAACTTTCTCTCTATGCTGGCAGAGCTGGCACATAAGCACCGAACAGCTGGTCTTGCATGCATGCTCATGCGCATAAGACCGGGTGGCCGGCGTGCAAAACTGGAAGATCATGCGCTCTTTCGGTTTCTTTGCTTTCTTTTATAACTCTGTGCTGATACACGATAGCAAGTATCACTGAAATATCAGAAAATATGAGAATGTAGAGGCAGTTTAGATACAAATATAACTGTTGGAATTTCTTCATGTACAGTTTTGTATCTGCACCATCATAGCTGGGAGATTACGTTAAGAATCAGTAGGGTTTTTTCCCTCCTTCTCATATCTTTGCAGATGGACACAGTGAGGAGACTTGACCACTTTTGTCTCAGGCTGCTTCCTAGCTGCAAATCTGTATGGTTTCCTGTTTCTTCTAAACAGTGAGGCAAGAGCCCTGTGTGTGCAACGTCACTATTTAATTAGTCATCCCTGATTAACAAAACTTGGCGTTCAGCTTCCTTCTGCCCTCATCTTTCCTGGCTTCGAATCAATGGCTTTGATATGCTAATTAGGGAGTAATTTAATTTCAAAAGGCCGCAATTAACAAGGGTGTTGTGGACATGCTGTAGTTAAGCGGCGTAATCTAATTTGCATTAGTAACAAGCAGGGACTAATTAGAAGCTTAATTAGACACTTAGATGGCTCTTGTGTTTACTTTCTTAATGAGATGGAGTGGGGCTCTTTTTTAATCTTTTCAAGAGCTCAGCAGAAAGCAAGCAGTGGGTGAAACTAGAATGCCAACCCCTGGCACCTTTTCAGTTACTGTAGGCAGCAAAAACAGGCCAGTTGCCTTACCCAGCCACTTTGCTTTTCCGTAGGGAAAAAGACTTTCTAATCTAACCTATAGGTTTTCATATACAAGATTTCTAAAAATATTGTATCTTTACTTGATGCTGGATTTAGGGAAGGTGAGTGGACCTGTGGATTTTTTTTTTATCTTGACATTATAGAATTGTCTCTGCTGCTCACTTCCGAACTGGCTGAATGAGGCTGCTGGGAATTGTAGTTCAAGATCTGAAAGGCTATAGTTTCCCTACTGTTTCTAGTTGTTTTGAACGCTGAATGACTTTTTACTCTTACTAGAGAAAGCTACATGGGAGCCATTTATCTACCCAGCTCAACATCATCTTCCGTTTTCTCTCCTAGTATCATTCAAATACAGTTTGGAAATAAAATAAATTAATTACTTTTATTTTTAAAAAATAAAAATAATTTCAGCATATTTGGAAAATGCACGGTTATGAAATAAATTATGTTTATGTTTGGAAATAAATTAACATAATCTTATTTAAAATAAAAGTAAAATAATTTCAGCATATTTGGAAAATGCACGATTATGAAAGACTAGTTTACGAGAAAGAGCCTAGATATATCAGGCTGAGCATGAAGTGGAGGGCCTTGACTGCAAATAATTCCCAAGGAAAGTGTGCTTGAAAGACTAAACATATATTTTGGAGGGACTAATTGTTGATAATTGTTAGGTGGACAGAGCTGCTTCTGATGTGACATAATTTTAATTCAAATGGTTGGAGATGCAGGTGAAATACTTCTGAGTGAAATTAAAGAGAGCCTGTTTCTTCTATCTCTCCAGACACAATAGCCAAATATTTTCTTTGTTTTTTTAAATTTTCTGTTAATGTATATATACTCTATTATGTAAATCTAATTTTAACTAGCCAGTTCTTTTATGTGAACAGATTTTCAAATTATATAGATTGTACAGTGCAGACCACTTCAGAATTGTACAATGCAGACCACTTCATAATTCTTATTCTTTAATATAAAAGGAACGGGGTTGGACTAGAAGACCTCCAATGCCCCTTCCAACTCTGTTATTCTGCATTCTGTATTCTGTAACATGAAATCTAAGTCCATGTAATTACTTTGTTGTCTCTAGCTTATATCATTAGCTGTACAATTTTACCATTGTGGAGTCATAGAGCTCATATTCAGATTTAAGGATTTTGACACGTAAGCAAACTTAGAAATGGATGAAATTAAATATTGCAACATATACCACACTGAGGACTTAAAATCAGTGCTCTAAATAAAAGTCCGGGGAGGGGAAAAGCATAGGAGCATTTGTCATGTACTGGAAGTGTGTTGTGTGTGTGCGTGCACACGTCAATGTGCACACTTCACTGCCATATTAGTATATGGGGAAAGCTCAAGGATAACTGTTGTCCAAAATGTGAGAAATAAACATTAGTACTACAAAGCATACCTATTAGTGATCCCATTAAAGGGGAGCCTTGACTAAGCCAATCCTTCTTCCTTAAATCTTTTCTAATTTACTGTAATGCTTTAAATTCATTTTAGCTCTTGCAGATTTTATTTTCTAATCCTCTTCTACATTTTCTGTGTTTGTGTGTTAATTAAAGG
The DNA here is from genome assembly GCA_032468035.1 of Aparallactus werneri. Taxonomy (NCBI): domain Eukaryota; kingdom Metazoa; phylum Chordata; class Lepidosauria; order Squamata; family Lamprophiidae; genus Aparallactus; species Aparallactus werneri. The sequence continues at coordinate 161,644 of JANHFQ010007779.1, read as the reverse complement.
GTAAAAAAGGGTAAAAAAAGGGTAAAAAACCATATGGAACAATCTCAGGTTCTTCTTCTCCAAATCTAATTCTTCTCCAAATTTAATATGATTAAAGAACTGCTTTTAAAAATCATTCTGGTGCTTATACCTGGGAACAAAATGGTCCATTTCTCTTCATTTAAAAGCTAGGACTGTATAAATAAAGATACCTGAATAAATTGCCATTTCCATGAGCTTTTATCATTTATATGTCTGGAAAATATATTCTTGAAAACTATGTTGATTATTTTAGACACCAAGTAGAAATAATCTGAGATGTTTCCATGAACGTAATAAGAAAGTTATAAGATCTTTTTTCTCCTGTATGAAGTATGAGTTTTTGTTAGCCTTGAAGTCAGTATCAAGTGAAACATTATTTCAAAGGAGTCTGTAGAATAGGAGTGAACATTATGCTACACATACATTGAAATTTGTGTTTGGGCATGGATGACTATGGCTGTCGGAAAGTATAGATTCCCCACATATGGCCTTGAATTTTATTATAGCAGCACACACATTTATCCTTGCCTATTGTAGAGGGGGAAAGTATACACTTCTATTTGCTTAACATTTTTACTATCTTATCTTTAGTATCTTCAGTATCTTCATACCCAAAGGTGTAATGAAAACAGATTTATTTACAGATGCTTTATCTACATGTCTGATGAATTAGTATTACTCAGTGTAATATTAGGTATTAGAAAAAATAAACTATTTAAAATAAAAATACATGAAAAATGGGTTTCCTAAAGGTGTTATTTATGAACCTAATACAGTGGAACCTCAGTTCACAAACGCTTCTGTTCACAACCAAAAAATCAGCTAAATGTTTGACTCGTTCACAAACAAATCCTCGGTTCACAACCAAACTTCCTGAGGATGAAGACATCTCAAGAGAGAAAACACCTGAAGGAGAGCTTCCTTCCGTCACGGAGCGCGTTCTCCTGCAAAACAGCAACTTCTCTGTCATTCAGAATTGATTGGCAGAACAGTTTTCTCTGTCATTTACAGTTTCTCAGTGTTTATATTAAAGGATTTTACAGTTACACTGTGCGTTCTGTGGCATATTTAAGTACAGTACTGTATTTGTTTGCTTCAAAATATTAAAAAAAACTATAGAGTTCATAGGGGTTTGGAACGGATTGATCGCATTTCCATACAACCCAATGGGAAAATTTCTTTCCGTTCACAACCAACTCGGTTCACAACCAAAGTTATGGAGTGAATTGTGGTCGTGAACCGAGGTTCCACTGTATTTTGTTGTGTTATTCTTACACCCAACTAAAGACAACAATGTCTGATATGTAGTATTTCTTAATTTTGCTGTGGCTGTTTTAAGAATGTTAAGTGTTATTTTCTGTAAACTATTGAGTTTCTTGCTGAATATACTGGGATATAAATGGAATGAATGAACAGATGCCTAAATGTATTTATTATAAAAGCCTTTCCTAGCACACAAGTAGGCAATCAAGAACCTTTCGAATATCATGTGATGCAACTTCTATAAACCCTATCTGGTGCCATTGGGTTTGATTTGACAACATCTGGAAACATCTCTACCATTTGACAACATCTGGAGATACCATCTATGCCATTTGAGCATTGGAAGAACACTTTCTTGTACTTGGGGAAATAAACACAATTTTGTATCTAGCCTCAATTGCAAACAGTTTTCTACCTAGAACCTTAAAATGTTGGACAAATGAATTGAAATATACAGAACAGCCTGATGCTGCAGAGTTGGAGACTAAATGTGAATTTAAGATGATAGCTCAAAATAAGACAGCACTTTAAATTCATATAGACAAGATAATTTTTCTGCTTCTAACCAGGACCAAACACTTGCCTAGTTTATCGCCAGTAGTTAAAGAGTTTATTTACCTTCATCTTTCAGTTAAGATGGTACAAAAGTGAAAGAGACGCATATCTAAAAGTTGGGATATGTATATGACTTACCCAGATAGGAAATTATTTCCTATATTCTAGAAAAGTATTATGTAAAGAATACTTGACATATTGTATGTCAAGAAAAATGTAATTTTTAGGCAAAATATGTTTTAAAACTTTTATTAAGATAAAATGCTTATGTTAAATTTAATATTCATTGCATAATGTAGGATAGAGAATAGTAGTAATTTTTATAATTATTACATTTTCACAGTAGTCCTATGCATACTTTTCCAATAAATTGTTTGAAAGAGCTTGCTTTCATGTAAATGCACATAGGGTGGCAATTTTGCCATTATGAATAGTTTAGGTCAGCAGTGTTAAACCTTTTTGGCCCTGTGTGTCTAAAGTATGCATGTACACGTGTGCCCACACCACATGTGTGCAACCCCCGCATATGCTTGTGTAATTCTCCCCACCCCTCGTGCATGCACATGTAATCTCTGGACCACAAAACAGCTGCTCTGCACTGCTGTGGAGCCCAGCTGAGCGTTGAAGAAGGCTTCATAGACCAGGTAGAGGCTCGGGCAGGTGGGAGGGCCCATTTCATGGCCTTCCCAGTGAGCGGCGTGTACACATGTGCGGGGGGGGGGATAGCTTGCGTACCCGCAGGGAGGGAGCATGCATGTCATAGGTTCGACATCATGGTTTAGGTTGTGTCAACTAATACAATTCTGTAATATATTGATTGTTTTAGATTTCAATTTTCATGCAAAATGTTTAGAATAAAACTATCTTATTTTATTCTTTCTAAAAGCAAATGGGAAGTGTTTTTTCTGCTATAAAATTTTTATATTTTTCAATTTTTCTGCTATAAAAAACTAAAAATTATCTTTAGGCATTAAAGTGGGACAGGGGAAAATTCATATCCTTGTTCAGTTCAATTTATATCCTCAAAATTTGTTAAATCTAAATAGGATGCTACTGAGATAGCTTATCTACCCCACAATTAATTTCCAGAGTGATTCCCTTATTTTTACTATTTTGAAATATCTGTCTTTTCAGCTCAGATTGATTAAAACCTCTGAAATAGGAGAGGGTGGGGGAATGTTCTGTATTTGAACTCCATGTTAATTGAGATATGGAGTAGAAGGTGAGTGAGTGGACTGACTTGCCTTGAATATGAGTATTTTTTATTATGGTCACTGACCAGAATTGCAAACAAAAACACATTAAAAATAAAAGCAAAACAAGATAAAATATTATAATTGGTGGTAGGTTAGGGTCAAAAGTCTTTCTTATTTTACAGGCAATAAAAATTGGCTATGTTCAAGAAAATTGAATTATATGTTCTGATACAACTGTACATAAAAACATTAGAAATTTCTAAGCATTTTACCAAGTAAAAGAATTATAAGGTACAGTATGTCCCTGAGTCCTTATAGAAGGCACGGTATAACAGCACATGAACTAATTTCAGCATCTTCTTGTTCACAGGGGCACAGTCTCAGCTCCTGTAGGACTTAGTTGTACCTGTCCTCTAAAATTGCTGTGGGGAGAGTGCTGAAGTGTTTAAAGTTAGTGTTTTGGGATATTTAGAAAGTATCTTGCTGATTTGTAAGATGCGACTTAACTGCTAAGAAAAACATTCATAGGTAAAGCAGATTACCTATTAAAGTAATCAGGTAAAGCTGATTACTGTTGTACTTCTAGGCCTTTGCTATATTGTTTTTTTGTTGAGTCCATGCTTATAACCCATCATTAGAAGTGCCTGTGTGGAAAAGCCAAGATGTTGAAGGTTTTCTGAGATTGACCTAAACCATATTGTTTCATAATTGTCTTCAATAAAGAAAATTCAAACCTTTGAGAAAGAACAGTAACTTCATCTAAAGTGCTTTGATACAGATCTGTGCACCTGGTTTGACTTTAGATATCCCTGACTCCCTCCTTCATATAATAATAGAAACAGAAGTTGATTCCTTGAATATGTCCCTTAGGAATTTAGAGTGGACTCTTTCAAGAGGAGTAAAGAAGTATAAAGTCCTACCTGGGACTAAAAAGTAGTTGTGTGTGAACTTTTACCATTCCTAGGAAAGGCTCTATTCCTCTGGTGAAGTAAAAAGATTGAATTGTGGCTACTGTTTTTTGAGCATTTGGTACAACAATTCACTGTGTATTCAGGAGCTATGGAAAACCATGCCCAAATATTTAAAAGATTTCACTTATTCAGTACTTTGACCATTTATCCCCCAGGTATGTAGGTGGGTCTCTTTGCAAAGATCAGAATTTTAGTTTTACTATAGTTGATTTCATGTGCTTCCTCAGATCTGTAATTGGCCAGAGCATTCAGAACTCATTTAAGTCCAGTTAACATTTGTGACAGAAATATTGTGTCATCTGTATACAACACAGTTGCAATATGTCTCTTTGCTAGGTTTTTTTGGGGTGGGTGATGTTCTAATTTATTTTGTTCATAAATGTATAGATTAAACAGCAGGGGAGATAAAATACATCCCTATCTCCTCCGTGGTTGCAATATCTTTATTGTGGTTACCTTGCATATAGCATTAAATTTTTATTCTAGAAATCTTATTAAGATTTGCAATAGTAACTGCCTATCAGTAGTAGTATTCTTGGGTTAGTCCATAGCCTTGCTCTGGGAACTACTGTAGATCAAATTTAAACCTAAAATCAATAAATGCAGTATTCAATATTGAACCTGTTTTAGATGTGTATTTTTCGGCCAAGTGTTGAATATTGACTTGTCTTTTGGACATTCTGGTTTAGATTTAGTGGATAATTGCTTCTAATTAACCCATACTTCATTGTTTCTGATAGAGAGAAGTGCCTTTCCTCCCCTTAAAATCCTGTAAGAAAAACCCATTCTGATGGATACCTCAATTAGATTTTCTCTTCTCCTGAAGCAGTATTCATTCTGTAGTCTTTTTGATATCTCTGTAAGAAAGATTATTCATTTTACCTCTATTCCATGTAAATTAAGATTTCTGCAAATGTTTTGGAACATTTGAAACAAGGTTCTGCTTAATATTTTATGGTTTTGCTATGATATCAATAAATCCTCTGTGTACTTCATCTGAAATTTCATGATTGTGATAGAGGGCACGTAGACAGATTGTTTGTGGTTCTACATCTTCTGTGATTACTTTAAGAGTCAAATGTGTAGACAGAACTTTTTGTGACTGAAGGTTCTGTGGCAGTTGGAAGTGGGCATTGGGAAAGACCAGAAGACATGGAGATTCTGGTTGCTCCTTGCAACAAGTATATACTTGGCAAGATAATTATTTACTTGACATTTAGAAGAGAAGAAGCTCAGGGATATGAGGTGATAAATTTTTGCTGGCATAAGAAAACTGGGCCAAATATATATAGAGCTATATTGTATCCATCATTTAACTTAATTTGGATAAGGTATCATTGTAGGTATCCACCAAATCAGAAGTACTGCAGCGAGACTGCAATAGAAAACTTGAGATATCACCCTGATATAAGGGAATAATATTCAGAAAGGAGAAATAGTATTTCAAAAAGACATTTTTAGTTGACTATACCAGTTTTGATAAACAAAAGGAAGTCTTTACTCATAGATTAAGGGGACAAGAAATGAAAGGGAAATGTGGCACATGTATTTATTCTTGCTGCTTCAAGAGCTCCATGAGAAGAATATATGCAATGTATTTGAGTATATAATTATAATAGATTTTTCTATAAAAAACAGTAAGTCATGACTTAGATTTTTGTAAATTTAAATATACTAATGCTAGTAAAGAGGCATAGTTATTGGTGACTACACTAATTTGTGTCTTCATATATTTAGAATGAAATGTGTGTGAAATACATGAAAATTATGAAATACGCATATATGAAGACCTGTAGTTGCTCCCATTTAAAATTCTAGAGGATAATTTGGGTCCTCAGCTATGTATGCTTGCTCTCAGTGGGAGATCTGTCCACATAGCAAAACCAACTGATCTCTGCTCTCCCTTCTGGGAAACTCCAGGCATCCATCAGTCTGTTAATTGCACTAATTAGAGAGTGCTGAGGTGTTAATTGGAAAACCCTGGTATTGTGCCTGTTTAGGGGAAGAAAATGTCAATAAAAATTAATTGATGACTTGGCATGGCATGTGCACTTCACAGGTTAGCAGAGAGTCAAAAGATGTCAAGGCAAATGTTACTGCTCAGATTAAGCAATTGTTAATTAAAAAGTAGCAGTAATTAATATGCCTATTTGCCATATGGTATTGGGTTTCTACTCTAGTAGCCTTTTTTCTTTTTTTCTTCTTCTCTCTCCTGACTCCTTTTTCATTGCCAAATAAAATGTGTTTGAAATAAACAAATAAGGATAGTAAAATGGAATGGCAGTTACTGAATACATTTATTTTGATTCTACCTAAAAAGAACAGTAATTAGATATTCAACTCAGTACTTCAATTAATTGTTGTAGGATGAGTGTTTGCTCCTTTCATGCAAACACTTTTTATTCACTTACCTAGTTACCTTTTCCAAAGAGCCTGTAAAGTACTAGTGTTAATTTAACATTGTCATTTTACATTTTATTTTTTACATGCCTAGCACCAGTTGGACTTTTTTTTTTTACATCAAATAGTATTAGCATCTTTTAAATCTAGCAGTTCTCATTACTGGTCATATTGATATATCATTCAGTACAGATCCAAAGTGCCAAGAACAACATATATTTTTGTGACCATGCATACTATACTTTGATCATAGATCTTGGCTTAATCATTGGTCATATAATTAAGACAAAAGGGGTGATAATCATGTAGCTGTGTCGTCATGGTGCTTCCTTGCAAATGAAACAAAATGGAGCTGCTGTGGATCAGTTGCTAAGGAGCATTTTGTACAACAGCTTATAACTGAGGGGGTAAATTATTAATAAATAATTTGTTTAATAATAATAATTTATATCCTATTGGGGTATTTAAAAATGAAGGAGTCTTTATTCATACATTCATGGCAGACTGCGTTATTAGAATAACACAGAGTTGGAAGGGACTTTGGAAGTCTTATAATCCAACCCCACTGCTCAAGCAGGAAACCCTGCACCATTTCAGACAAATGGCTGTCCAATATCTTCTTAAAAACCTACAGTGATCAAACACCCACAATTTCTGAAGGCAAGCTGTTCCGCTGAGTAATTGTTCTGCCAGGAAATTTCTCCTTATTTCTGTGTTGGTTCTCTCCCTGATTAGTTTCCATCCATTGCTTTTTGTCCTGCCCTCAGATGCTTTGGAGAATAGGTTGACCCTCCCTTCTTTGTGGCAGCCCTTCAAATATTGAAACACTGCTATCATGTCACCCTAGTCGTGGTGGTGCAGTCTGTAGGATACTGTGCTTAGAGCGCAGCTGTCTGCAATTAACTGTAGTTCGAATCTCACCAGGCTCAAGGTTAACTCAGCCTTCCATCCTTTCAAGGTGGGTAAAATGAGAACCCAAAATGCTGGGGGCAATATATGCT
>JANHFQ010007779.1:132490-146686 GCA_032468035.1 Aparallactus werneri | reverse complement strand
GAAGAAAAACATGAGGAAGAGGAGGAGGGGCAAGAAGAGTAGGAGGAATAAAGAGGAAGACAAATAAGATGACAACAGAACTGAGGAAAGAAAAGGGGAAAGGAAGGAATCCAGAGGAGGGACATGAGAGAATGAGGGAGGAAATAACAAAGAAGGAATGAAGGAAGACAGAAGAGAAGAGAAGTCAGGCAGGGAGGGAGGGAGCAAAATGGCATTCCCAAAAATATACACCCGGGCAAGGCCGGGTCATCAGCTAGTACCTTATATTGTATTGTAAGTTTTAATTTTTGTATTACTTTTATTTATCATTTGTTGTTGGATGAAACATTGTGAGCCACCCGGAGTCCCTAGGGAGTTAGGCAGCATATAAATCCAATAAATAAAGTATCTGATAAGCTGGTGGTAAATCAGCCCTCCTGTTGACTGACAAAGGGCATGTTTCCCAGGCTTCAACCATTTTCCTGGCTATTTTTGTACCCACTCAGCCAACAAACATAGTAGTTGTGAAATTGAATTTTTGCCCTTGTTCATTGCAATGTTCCTGTACAATTTGCACATATCATACAGTAGTTGTACATTAATGCCTGTTCTTGTTAACAATGCTTGAACACAATGCAAATGAACAACACTCTGTCTCTGTATTAATTTGCATTGAGAAGTTGAATAACTCTGTAAATTTTCATGAGGTGGTGGTTTTCATTGCACTATACTACTGCTATATAAATTACTCAGTTCTTTGTTTTAAGTAGTTCAAGAGCAGATTAGTACCCAATGTATATAATTTAGTATGCCGAATGCTGACTTGGGGATATTGATGTGTTTACTTGACTGAAATAGTTTATGATCTCCTTGTTAATTATAATAAATGTTATATTGTTTATTTTCTCTTTGGTATCGAATAAAAATTCTATTGAAAGTTTTGTGCAGCATTTGTACCTAATATTGTATTTCCTTATATATGGATATTGGCTGTTGTTATCTTTTTTTTTGAGGAGAAAAACAGATACAAATATGAAATAAAAAAATAAAATAAAGTAATGAATTCATTTTATTAATCAAATTTATATAGCTACCTATCTCAATGAAAGCAACTCTGGGTGGTACACAACAATAATAATAATTGTTTCTTGGTGACATAGGATTATACAAGTTAAAGCAAAGATAGGAATAAAATACACGTTTAACAAATCCATATGATATTTGCTTGGGTATTTGTTAACTAGCATTACATAAAAGGGACAGTTTTTCCTAAGTCTTTTGAAGCATCTTCTTGATTTTGGGTGAAATTGTCATTTCTTCAGACAATTTTTGTAATGACTGGAGAGCTAGATTAGTATTATGATTAAACTGATAGCATTATCTATTCACACTTACATGTTTGTGTTACAATTTGCTATATCTCTGTCAAAGAACTTTATACGAGAGGTTTCTTGACATCGGAATGGGACAACTTGCCAGGGTCAACTTGCCACAGCCAATTCTCTGCAGCTAACTTATTGCGGGACGACTTGCCACAGCCAACTCATCATAGGACAACTCCCTCTGGGACAATTCCACAGTTTAATTATTTAAAATAATTTAAAAATATTTTAATTTTTGTCATTAGCATTTCATTTTGTCTCACTTTTTGCATCCTTTCTTTAATTATTCCGTTATTTCTTTGATATTACTGTAACTCTCATCCTGTGGCAATTGTCCTGCAGTGAGTTGGCCATGGTGAGTTGTCCCACAGCGAGTTGGCCATGGCGAATTGGCTGTGGTGGGTTGGATACATTGAATTAGCCATGATGAGTTGGCCAAGGTGAGTTGGCTGTGGCAAGTTGTCCTAGACCTTCTTGACATCATTGTCTTCCTTCTGCAACAGTCCTGAATTTCCCTTTCTCATAGGAACACTATTAAGAAAGGGAAAATAGCTATGTCATATATTTGATTGGTAATGGTTTTATTAGCAAATGGGTCAAAAAACTACATTTTAAACTCAAAAATAATCTGTGTATGAATCTTATTCTTTGAAATACAACTGCAAATCTCTTTTGCAAAGAAGACAAAGGAATAAAACATCACTTATTAGAATGCTATCCTCAACCATAATTTAGAACCTGCAGTTTATATCTTTGCTCAGATATCTTGTTTTTTCTTTCTTTATAAAGGTGCTGCTAGCAAGTCATGATGGTTGAATCAGCCTCAGAGACAATACGTTCTACTCCCTCCGGTCAAAATGGTGTCAGCAGCCTAAACAATCCAACTGATGGAGGAGGAGGTGGCGGTGGAGGTGGCGGTGGAGGAGGAGGATGTGGAAGAGAGGGAGGAGCCAGTGGAGAAACCAATGGAGAAATGAGCCCAGTGGAACTCCTCCATTTTCAGCAGCAGCAGGTACTGTGGATTTGATTCTTTCATTTTCTTTCTTATTTCCCTTGCTCATTTCTCTTCAGTTAAGTAGGTCTTAACTTTAGGAATATTGTAGATAATGGAAATAGAAAAGTTATAAATCAGGTGAATAACCTGAACATGGTAGGTCCCACATCATATTTGTTTTCTTGCATTCATAAACATGTTACTCCTAAGTCCTGGGTGAGAATAATTTTCATGGCACCTCTTTGTTGGTGTCTGAAGTTTTTAACAGAAACATTCATCCATGGGGCCTATTTGACTGCATCTGCTTACTAATAAATCTTGCAAAAATTTTAGGGTTTAAGGTACAATCCTGGTGCATGATTGTTCCTTAAGTTGTGTCCCTACATAGTTCAGAAGCCACATGTTGGCATCCTTAGAAATACTGCTTTGGTGACAAACTAAAAATGAGGGAATTCGAAATGGCCACAAACACTCTAGAAATATGCCAATTCCCTCATTTTTTAATTTATAAAAGTAGTTGTCAATTTAGTTATATGTTTATGATCTGTATCTTTATACTTGGTTTCATTAAAACTATTGTTCAACTGTTAACTGTTGTGCTTCTTCAGTTTTGTTTTATAAATAACATTTGAACAATGGCTTCAAACAAATTTTGCAAAAAAAATTGTAAAGTCTAAAGTTCCTTTCATTTCAGCTATTATAGTCAATAACCTAATAAGCATTCATTAGTACATATTTGAATGATTATTTTATAAGTGAAGATGTGAGCAAACATTAATCTGAAATGATGCTTCATGTTTTAAAAGGCAGTAATAATAAATATGTTTGTAATAACCTATCCTAACAGTTCTAATGTAATGTGACACATCAAGAAAACATGCATATAAAAATATTGTACATCTAAATCCTGTGCACTGTCATAATCTGGTATTTGTGTTCCCTCCACCTTCCAACTCTTCAGAGACAGTTATAAAGTTCATGAACATCTAATTGCCTTATTTTGAACACTTATTAACTATAGAGTTGATGGCACTTCACTTGTAAATGCCATATTGTCTATTCTTAAACTGCTTTTTAAAATGAAATGCCTGTGTTACACACACACACACACACACACACTATATACAGTATAATGTACATGCATACATATTCATACAGAACATAAATCTTGACAACCTATCTCCCTCCCATTTTCCCAGTTTCTTACTTGCTCAATTTACCATTTTGTATAAAAATGAAAGTGAAGGCTGTCCCAAAAGAAGATTGCCAAATAAGTGAAGATTCCACTAATAGAAAATGCTACCTGTCATCTCAATCATTCAGAGCAATACAATAAGCAACTTCTGCTTGCAGCGAAAATGTTGTAATGCAACAGTTGTGACACTTGGTGTAGTTGCAGCCAGACAGGATCCAAGCAAAATCTTTCAAAAGGATTTAAAGTTTATTTGAATAACTTACAATTAAACTTCTCTTCATTAGCAGTTACTAGTGGCATCACAAATAATGAATATATTAAAACATATTCATGTATGTTCCTAGGACATCATAAATATAATAAGAATTTGCCATTCCAATGGCTATTTTTTAACAGTGTGGGATATTTTTAAGCAAGTTGAGGAGATATTGTTAAAGTTCTATTATCCTGCAACTATATCAAGTATATAAAGATGGACCAAGTATCATTTGCATTTATTGTTTCTTATTGGAATTCTTAAGAAGGACAGCTTGCTGTTTGTCCATACATCTATCCATCCATCCATCCATTTACCCTCTTCTCTCCAAGCCAAAGGACTCTAATAGCACTTGACACTGAATGCCTGCTAGTGCATTACACAACTGTATATGGTTGTTATATTGCTGTGTATCAGTTGTTTTGTATGCTGACTCTTCTGTTAATTTTGCTTTGCCTGCAAATTTAAAAATAAAAGTCCCAGTGTTGTTTGTGAAGTAGTATGTAGGCATTCAATATGAGTAAGGTTCCCAAACAAAGTGTTCTACCTACCAAGCACAACTTCATCTTACCTATCATAGTAAGAAAATAATCAATCAGGAAAATAGTTGTTAAAATTTTCAAATATATAGATAACTTATAGCTTAGTGAGATAATTAGTGTCTACATATAGAAATGCACTTAAACATGTCATCCAGTTGATTCTTCTGTTTTTCTATCAGCTGACTCTGAAGTTGGCTTGAAAACTGTAGCTAAAGATTACTCATCATGGTTTCTCAATAAATTGGACTGAGGTTGCAGAGTTTAATTCTTGGGACTGGTTCACTTTAGCATTCTTATTAATAAATTGGACAAAGAAGGAGAGGGATTGCTTATCAAATTTGCAGGTAATACAGAACTGGATAAGTAGTTTAAAACAGGGGTCCCAACCCCTGGGTTGCAGCCCACTACTGGGCCACAAGCCTTTCAAAACTTGGCCGTGGAACGTCCAGATGCGCATGTGCTATGTGCATGCGTGCATCCTTACTCTTGCGAGCAGCGGGCAAGTTCGTGCATGCGCATTCCATTTGCATGGAACCATCCCTCTCTCCCCCCCACACCAGCCTGCAAAACTAAAAAGATTGTAGAACTCTGGTTTAAATGACAAATGACTCAAAATGATATTGATTTTTCAAAGTATTGAACCCCCTGTTGCCCAAGAGGAATAGAAAGCTTTTCACAGAAAAAATAATACCATCCACAGTTATAGGATTTAAAAGAACTGATTTGATAAGGTATATGAAACATGTATTGGAATTATTTATTCTCTGACTCAATATATAGCCTGTTTTTATTTGACTGAGCAGAGTTGCATTGCTGGGGGACCCCCCCCCCCACAAAAACCCAATTTTTAAAAAAATGTATAGTTTCCAAACCATAGGAAATAATACTTCCACTGTATTCTGAATTAATCAGATTCCACCTTGAATAGTGTGTCTAGTTCTGACAAGAAGTTGGGAATGTTTAGTTTTGAGAAGGGCAACAAAGGGAGGCTATGATAGCGTTCTTTCATATACTTGAAGGGTTGTCACATACAAGAAAATCTTTCTTATTCTGTCTGTATTTAGGATATTGAATAATGGTCATATGATTACAGGAAGTAGCTTCTGATTGAATACTAGGAAAAACTTTCCAATAACAATAACAATTTTATAGTAGAACCAATTATTAAAGGTGATAAGACATATTTGCTGGAAAGGGCAATAATCGGGCAAGGATGTAATTTGAATTTTTGTTCTGTGCAGGAGTTGATTGTCTAAATGGTTCCAATTCTCTGCTGCTATTTTAGCAGTAATACCATTTAATCAAGGATTATTACCTGCATATGCTGTAGTTAGTACTTGTATATTGACATCAGCTGCTTCTTTCATGGCATTCAAGACTCAGGAGGTCACTTAGCGTTAGGAGAATATCTTGAAGAGTGAATGATATGCCTGGAACTATGTCATAAATATAATTGTTAATACAATCAGCCAATCAACAGCGACCTCTCAGGCTAGGGTCTAGGTCCAATCAGCAAAGTAGCCTGCTCTTCAATGTTTCATAGAATGAGCAAATTGTCCATTGCTAATTGAAATATCTCTGGGAGCCAGTTAAAGATGGAAGACGAACGACAAACTATTTTGTACTCAAGATAACTATAATACTACCAATTCTACAAGCTATTTTACAGAATATGAAGTATTCATATATAAAAAACAGGTGCATACCAAAGGTCTGTAAATGCTATCACAAAGGGTTGGCTTCTACATGTGTACTTGGATGAAAATGATATTTTGTTAGAGCTACAAGACTTAGATGGTGGAAGGTAGGTACTATAGATGGCAGATAGAATTGATTCACATGATATTCTATGCACCTCTTCTGTTTTTTGGGACTCCTTAAGGCAGGGGTCCCCAATCCTTGGGTTGTGGCTCACTACTGGGTGTGATCTGTTTAGAACTGGGCCGCGCAAGTGGCTAGCCAGTTCACATGCATACACTCAGCTCAATTTGTGTGAGTGGCAGACCAGTGCGCATGTGTGCAGCTCGACTTGCATGAGCAGTGGGCTGGTGCACATGTGCACAGTTCGACTTATACAACTGGTGGGCCAGGCATGTACGAGCCCACCAGGCCACCACTCGCCACAGGCCGGTTCCCCTCTCCCCCCTGCCAGGCCACCAAGCCATAAAGGTTGAGGACTGCTACCCTAAGGAGGTCTCAGACCTTTTGCCTCTCAGCACCCTGTTAGATCCCACAGAATTGGCCTCCTACAGGTTCCGTCAGCCAAACAGTGCCGGCTGGCAGGACCATGCGGGAGAGCCTTGTCTATGGCTATGCTGACCCTTTGGAACCAGCTACCCCCAGGGATCTGGATCATCCCTGACTTACTGACCTTCCATCAAGCTACCAAAACATGGCTATGCCAGCAGGCTTGGGGCCAATGATCCCATCCTGGTTTTAAAAAGTGTTTTAATGTTTTTACTGTGTATTGTTGATTATTAATTTTAATTGTACATATTGTTGTTTTATTGTTGTAAACTTCCCTGAGTCCTATGGGAGTTGGGCAGCCTATACATTTTAAAAATAAATAAATAAAATGAATAAATAAATAAAATAATGTGGCCCCTTTGCCTTTAGAAGCAAAAGTCCATTTTGCTTTAAAAGCAGTGTTGAAGAAGTGCTTCACACAAATTTCTGTCAAAGCAGCTCAGTCATTTGAAACCTTTCACAGACATTGAATGTACTTTATCAAATAATCAAATAATTATGCATTTGCTTTATTTACAATCTCTTGCTCTTCAATTACATAAGCTTGTAATAAATCAGTTTATAGTTCCATCTTGTAGTTACTGGTATTTTAGATTAGCTTTATGAGCTATGTCATAAATCCGTGCAATCCCCCATTTGAAAGATTGACTACACCATGCTTCTGTGGGTTTCATTTGCTCACAAGAAATCCAAATAATAGTTTTATGGGAATAAATCATTATGCTACTTTTGATTCCTTCCATGGTCTTTGTCTTACACAAATATATTTTTTTTAAAAGCATTTCTAATTGATTATAACTTTGATCCAAATTTTAGGCAGATCTTGTCAGGATATTTTTGTGTGAATTCAAAAGTCCACAAAGGGAGTTTATCTCTCACAAAATGTGCCTTTACCTATGTTCTTAATTGATGTGTGTGCGTGCAAATACATGTGTATATTTCTCTATGGCTATATCTCTCCATTTCAATCTTTGTCCCAGGAATGACATCAGAGCTCTCTTTCCAGAAGAGTACAGTGTTAGGAGTAATGTAAGATACTGAACAGAACTCTCAAAATCCCAGGCCTTTGGTAGAAGACCTGCGATTGAGAAAGCACATACTCCCCATAGGGGTGAGAAGGGATTTTTTAAAATCAACAATGCAATATGCTTGGACTTCAGCCTGTAATATTTTTTGATATGTGCTTTTAAATAAAGAAGTGCGTACAGATGTGCTAAGTTTGTTGCGTATAAAAAAAAAGTTTAAAAACTACAAGGATTTTTCTGCATGCATTTTTATTTTATTTTTTTTGACATTTAGGTATTTGTTTAAAGATACATGTGGATATAGTATTTACACAGTAACTACACAGATGTGTCTGAATATGTATGCATGTATAAACACATGCTATTTAGCCCTAAAATGAGTGAAAGGTCTTTGGCGCTCTCTGAACTTGGTTGTTTTCTTGCAGACGTTTCATTACCCAAACTAGATAACATCATCAGGGCTAGTCATTTCTAAAATAACATAATATGTTCTTCCTCATTTACTAAATAAGGCAATGAGTCCAACCATATTGGAGATTGCCTCCCTAAGCCATAAATATTAGTGTCAGAGCTATAAAAAATTGCTATGATGCTTTAATAGCTAACACTGTAAATCCATTAACTTTACATTAGATTACAATGTAATGTGCAATGTAATGTACATTACATTACAACTGTTTCTTATTCAGTCAAGCCTCTGTTTTCCTGATCTGAACAGAAATTGTATGCCGTCCTGCTTTTTGGAATTGTCCTGCAGAACGTTAGAGATACACTTCCCTCTCCTGTCACAGATGTGTTGGTGCTTGTGGCCTTAGTAAAGTGTGTCTTCATAAAGCCTAGAATCTCAGCACTGTAATTCAATTAATTATTTTGTAGGCTCGATTTCACTAGGAGTCTAAGTACTGCAGTGCTCAATGAGCAGAAAGTCCTTTACTGAGACGGGTGCTGATTGGTTGGGCCATTAAAATTCACAGAAGAAGAATTGTCATGTTTACTCAATGCCTCTCCCAATCAATGTGGAAATTGCCAGATATTTCCAAATAAGAGTTTATAACATGATATGACTTGACTTGATGTTGTACATGGAAAAGATGTTCAGACTCACCATGTACCATTCAGAGGCAACAGATACCATGTTTATATATTTATTACACTTGCATAGAGTTACATAAAGATCTGTGTGGCAATTGTTTTGAAGAGGTGCTTATAAAACATTCAATTAGTTAGTCATTGGATTTTTGGATTCCATATGAACTAGCCAAGTGGATACAGTTGTCTCCAAATCTCTTTTCATTTATGAATTAAATATTTTTGCAAATATAAGCAATTGTATTAACTTTAAATGCCCATCTATTTATAAGATGATTTGTTTAAAAGTAAGCACATAAATATGTTTACTTCCCTTCCTCTTCTCTGCAGCATACTTAGCATCAATCACTGTATCTTATAAGGCATATATTTCTTTATTTAATTTATATGCCACCATCTCATTATTCAAAGCAACTCTAAGCGGCTTACAGTGCCATAAAATCATAAATAGAAAAATATTGAAATTAACCAGTAAAGACTAAAAATTAAGAGCATGAACTAAGAGTAGTCTCCTCTTGTCTTATTATTCCACCAACCATCTCCAGCATACTGCTTCCCCATCAAGGCCCCAAGTCCACCATCAGAGGCAAGGTTTTAAGGTGGCCAAAATGGTTGTGGCAGATCTCACCTCTGGTGACAAGATGTTCCAGAAGGCAGGGCCATAGCAGAAAAGGCTCTTCTCCTAGACCCCACAGTCTAAAGTTCCTTGACTGACGAGTTCTGTAGAAAGTGCTCTAAAGGCGAGGAAGGTGAACATTGTTTTAAAATGCATTTTAAAATTCTGTAGATACACTATTGTGGTAGGATCGGATCAGACTGTACAAGATACATTTAGACAGGATTGTTGCAATTTATGTAATGTTCCCTACTCCTTTCTGGTGTTGGAAGTGTATTTATTATTGCTATCACTATGGGCAATATTAACTGCACTTTAACTTTTTCTCCTTAGCCTGCAAGGATCACAGTATTGTCTCCATTGTGTAGGGAAAAAAATACTCAGCCTATGCAGTGGTGGGATTCAGCCTATTCCGACAGGTTCCTTAGAACCGGTAGCGATAATTTTGAGAACCGGAAAATACCACCTCTGATTGGCTGACCCTGGCAAATACCACCTCTGATTGGCTGAACACATAGCCTCACCCACCAAGCCACACCCACAGAACCGGTAGGGGAAATTTTTGAACCCCACCACTGAGCCTATGTATCTTCCCTTTGGAGAAAGGATTAAGATATGAAATAGACTTGTTAAACAATATGGAGGTTTGATCCATTTTTAAGAGGAATAATGTGAAAATTTGGCCTGTTGAAAATTTGTATGTTTTTTAATTGTTACGCAATTTTTAGCATTCCAAGGGTTATAATACTATACGTGGGGTATAAATTATTAATGCCTCCAATATAGTTGAATGAAGTGATAGAAGAAAGAAGAAATGAAGATTCTTTAATGTTCCTTACTTTTATCAGAAAAGGCAATCTATCCTTCCATTTACAATATGTATCTTAACTGTAAAAGAAAGCTATAGGCCTGTGTATGTGTGCACCCACACATGCACACTAGGAATCATTATCCCAAATAATGTTTGCCTTCACTTAAATGCATTCCCTGATGCTATATATAATTAACCTGTAGAACTCACCAGTGCGAGGCAGTACTTAAAGGCAGAGGAAGTTTTGAACACAGATGGCATCTGCAGTGACAATAGCTCAGATGAGAATCATTGGTGCCATCAATCTTCATGCTTCAGGAAACAAGCTGAGCAGCAGCTGGGGTCAGTAATAAATGTCCCCATCTATAGAGTTTTGCACAATTAGGTACTTCATGAAGGATTTACACCTTCTCGAGAAGTATCCCATGTCTGCCCCTGCTTAAAAGGGTAACCTAGCCATTAGCTTGTTCCTGTCTGACAGCTTCTGTCTCTTCCTTGTGCTTTAGACCCCAATACATTTTACCTCAATGCTTTTTCAATGCTTTTTCCTGTTGAGCCCTAACTCTCAAGAGGAGAAAGGAGAGAAAGAAAATATGGACTATAAAGAAGACTGTAAGAGAAATACTAGTTTTCCTTCAGGTACTGGGCCAATGCAAAATGCAGTGTCTAATAACCTCCATGCCATAAGATGGTCCAGGGTGCTATAAGATGAAAGAAAATTTGTTCTGAATAATTTCTCTCTGAGGACAAATAGCTAATACCACCAAATGGGGAAAGTTTAAAATGTTCTGGTGTAGGACTAAATGTAATTTAAATTGGCTTCATTTGGAGAGATACAATGTCAATACATCATGAGTTGTGTATATGAAGCTCATTATCACATTCACTGATGACAGTTTCTTTTAACTTGGTCTTTGCCAACCTGGTACATTTGATAAGTAGGAACTTCACTTCTAGAATAATCCAGTCAGCATGGCTAATGTTGAGAATTCTGAGAGATGAATTCCATTAAGGTGGATAAGGTGCCCAAGTTGTGACTATGTTTTCTAATACTTGATGGGTATTCATTTGGAATCATAGGCTTAAATGTATCTATTTCTTGGAAGGTGGCCTGCATAAGTAATAGGTGTCCCAAAAAGTCATATACCCTATGAAAATGCAAAACAATAGAAATGGTATTTCAGAAATGTTTCAAGTTGCATGAAGGATGGTGGGACACAACATCTGAATGTAACATAGAGCTCACAACTACAGTATACTGTGTACGCTATGTTGAACTGATGCTCTTGGAGTGAAAGTGTTGCTATAACTCCTCAAGAGGGCAACAAATAGTAATACCTTGATAAGCTATATATCAATGTGATGATAGATGGTCACCAATGCTAGCATCACTCATTTGCTTCCATCTGCTTTCTAAAATTAGAAAAAAAGTATTTATTCCAGCTTAATTTGCTGGTACAGCATGGATAGCTTGCAAGTGCAAGTTAAAATGCTGATAGCTATGAAAATATTCTAATCCTTTCTTTCAGTTGAAGAAGATAGTCTGGCATCCTAAACCCTTGAAGTATCTGGAAGAGAAATATTCACCTGATTGCTGAGCAGAGTATACTATAACAGTCTTAGCCATTTGAAATTATAGTGGACCCACTCATACATTTGCATTCACATGACATGATAATTTGTATGCACAACATTGTATGTTTCTGGCTTCACAGTCTCATCCAACCATCTAACCAATGGGGAGACTCCTTCCTTAATTACATATTTAGTTGAGCAACATGTAGACCTCCTGTACTAAAAGTACTAATATATGTTTGTACTTCAGTAACAATAAAAACCACAATCATTGGAGTTCAAATCAGTCCTGTGTCTACTCTCGTATTTTCTCTCTTTATCTAGTGACAGAAACGTGGATTTTCCCTAAACTCAGGTGTACCAGGCCACCACTCCACTGCCTTCACGAGACTGATCACTGGATAATCCTTGTTTCCAATATCAGAAATATTTTGTAGAAGCTGCCCATAATTGCATAAGACACTTGTACATCCCATATATCTGATGAGTTGATTGCGGAATATGTTGATTTACTATTCTTGCAAAGAGATGCTTTGGGCAAAATGATATATAGATTTAGTTTGCAGTATGCAAAATGAGGCAATCATAACTTTATTGTAAAGCATGTTAGTTGAAACAATACTTCTTGTCCCAGTATATACCTTCTGGTTTATTTTATTGAAATAAATTGGTTTTGCAGATGAGCATTCAGTAATGCATTCTATCTTTTTGTTAGAGAAATTCTCAAATTCCTTGCAAGGGGTAATATATTTTCACAAAATAATTGAACATCTGGGACAAAACAATTACACAACCTGTGAGAGATGTACACCAACCATCTTTCTGTAACGAGACAAAGTGATTTGCTCAAGCTACAAGCTACAGTAAAAGCACTTCTGCATGGCAGCTTTAAGCCGCTTGTTTGTGTTAAAGCCAACTGGAAATTAAGCCAGCTTAAGAAATTGCTGTCTGGAGTTCAGACTCTTCATCAGCTTTGGCAATGATACTGACTAGGTGTCCTGTCCAGATGATGGTTGCCATGGCCCCTGATTGGTGGATTCCTCTGCTTCTTTACCCCTCACCTGGTCTGGAAAATCAAGCACCATTCACCATGTCTTTAAATATGTGGTTTCCACTAACAGGTGTTTTGTTTAAGACTCCCTTCATTAACTCCCTGCACATTTGTGGCACCTTCCTTTTTGTACTAGTGTATTAGTCTTTATAAAAATGGAAAGAAACAATCACAATTTTACTATTCTTCACTTGGGCTAGAAGAATTCAGCCATCATTTGTGAGATTGTGTGCTTAGAAAAGGACACGCAGGCTGGCAGCCCAGGACAGATGCCAGGGCCTGAAGGCATTTGCTCTACAATGCATAGGAGCCAAACAGAGTGGAGGCATTTGCTGCTAATAAAAGGAAGGGCAGTGAGTGGATCACTCAGCACTGTTTGTGAAAGCAGAAGTCGAAAAATACCACTTTTGATGCAGACAAGAAAACGCAAGTATAGGTTGCTTCAGCAGTGGGTTGTGGTGAGGAAGAGGGCAAGCTAATGATGACAATATGCATTACTGTTCTTATCCTCATGTTTGAGGAAGCAGTGTGGAGGAGCCCTAAATGCTGAGGCAATGAATAAAGTTAATTAATCTCTAGCTTTTAGATTTCTGCTTGGTCTGAAAGATGATTTCTTGATCTTTTGGTAATTTGTGCTTTTTGTTTCAATACATAATCTGAAGGCTGAAATCACTTGATATTATAAAAGATGTTGTGAAGATGCCTATTCCAAAAATGGGAGTTTAAAAGAACCTTTTAGATAATAATAGAAAAGAATTCTGTTGCAATTATTCCAGCTGTTGTACAGGTATAACATGTTCTCTTCACCTCTTCCCAGGCAGACAGAGTGCCCAACTCCTGAGCTTATGGTAAACAAGGTCTGGAAACGTGAGCTGGGCTGTGGAGTAATGAGGTGACAGAAAGAGAGAGAGATAAACAGAGAGAGTCAGAAGTCAGGCATCTGACAGGAGTTTAGACTGAAACAAACAGCATTGGCAAGAGAGCACACGTCACTTTTGAACAAGACAGAGTGTCTGTTTCCATGCAACGGGCAGAACTGAAGAGCTTGTTTAAACAGAGATGAAAGGAGCAAGGAGACGGGGTGACCTGTAGCCAGTGTATGGTCCTGATGTTAGAAAAAAGGAAGAGAAGTGTAAGGAGAAGAAGAAAGGAGTTGCTGAATCCTAATTCAGAGTGTTTTTTTTTTTAAAAATCTGGGATGGGTAAGTAAAGAACTTGAGAATTCCATGCAGAGATATCAGGAAGTTTGGATATTTCATTTATGAATTAAAACAAGGACTCAATTTAATAAAGAGGAAAACAGAACCAGTAGTATATGATTTAATCATCTCTATTGCTAAATCTCTATTGCTAAATGATAGGGACGCAGTGGCTCAGTGGGTAAGACGCTGAGCTTGTCGATCAGAAAGGTCGGCAGTTTGGTGGTTCGAATCC
>JANHFQ010007771.1:14745-24819 GCA_032468035.1 Aparallactus werneri | reverse complement strand
TATCACAATATCTCTTGGCAACTTTCTCTGCTTTGCAAACTCAGAGTTAACTCTGTAGATTTTTTGAATTTCTAAATTCATATCTTCCAAGTCCCATTCTAAAACAGTTGCAAACACCTTAGAAAATATCATTCTTAAATTCTCTTGTGGGTTTTCTTCCAAAACTCGGATTCTTAAAGCAAATTCCATCTGTTCAAATTGCAATAGGGCTATATGATCTTCCAGAATCTCAGTCTTTTCATCTTTATTTTGAATTTGTATCTGCATGTTAATAATCCTTT
The DNA here is from genome assembly GCA_032468035.1 of Aparallactus werneri. Taxonomy (NCBI): domain Eukaryota; kingdom Metazoa; phylum Chordata; class Lepidosauria; order Squamata; family Lamprophiidae; genus Aparallactus; species Aparallactus werneri. The sequence continues at coordinate 24,538 of JANHFQ010007771.1, read as the reverse complement.
GATCCATTTGTTATTTTTGCAATTGTAACGCCTTCAGGCTTTCAGTTTGTTGTTCTAAATCTTTCGACAGTCTTCTTTTGTATATTTGCTTTAATTTCATCCATCTGTTGTAATTTTCCCCCTCCTCCATCTGATTTCAGGTAATTTTCCATCTCCTGTATTTTTTCTCCTAAGGTTCCCAATTCTTGATACATTTTAATTTGCAGTCCTTCCACTTTCTTATCAACATAATCCATCAAAGAATTCAATATAGATATAAAATCCGAGAGAATTATCATGTCTGATCCAGATGATTCTCTAGACATCTGTAATCCCTTATAGATATCCATTTCAGCCATCCTCAATTCTCTCCACAAGAGGTCAGAGTAGAAACAGTTCACTCAGTTCAAATGAGTCAGAAGAGAAAGTTTTTCAAGTTAGTGAGGGGAGAAAGAAAGCAACATCCAGTCTGGAGAATCACTTTCACCAATTAATCTTCAGCAACAAAATCCATACTTTTAATTTCAATTCCTTCCTTTTTTTTAAAAGAAAAATAATTTGTTGTAATTATTGTTTCTTTTTAAAACATTAGGGTCTTCCAAATTATTAAAACATAATTTTTTTTCCCCAAAAAAACAGATTCATCACTTTATATCTTAAAGTTCTTAGAGTAAAGGTTTTTACCTACAAATGATCGGTCTCATGCTTCAATCCGCCTGTATTACTTATTCTTCAAAGTTTCAAATTAAATCCACAGGGGTAGACGGTCCATCTTGCTCTGCTGACCGCAGAGAAAATCTACCGACCTGGAGGCAGTGCGGGCAATACAGGAGCCTTCCAAGTAAAAACCCCAGTTTGGGATTAACTGCGGGTCTTTGGAGGTTCTTCCCCAGCCCAACACGCTCTTAGCCTCTCCCTATGCCCAGGAGAGGCAGTTTAAAGCCAAAAGGCAGCTGTTTCCCGCTGCCTTTGGCTTTTTACGGATCGGAGATTCGCTGCTCGCAGAAAAACCGCCGCCAACGTAAACGGAGCTACCGGAAGTCTATTTGCCATATATCTCAATGGTGCTCCAATCTATTGGCATGTCAGTCAACAGAGATTTGTTTCCACTTCCACGACAGAAGCGGAGTTCGCCTGCATGTCTGATGCAGGTAATAACCTTCTATGGTTTGATTCCCTCATAACTAATCTTTGGAAGTACCCAATGCACCCTATCCAGATTTACGAAGACAACACTGCAACAATTCATATTTCTGAGGCTATTGCTGTTGATCGAAGATTTAGACACACTGACATCAGATACAAAAATGTCAAACAATTGGTTGATTAGGGTTTCATATCAGCTGAGTATTTAGAAACCAAAGAACAAGTCGGTGATATTCTCACCAAACCCTTGCCAGCTCCTCAACATGCATACCTTCGAGAAAAACTTTGTGTGTTTATCTAGTTCTGTGCTGCATCATGCCAGTAATCAGCACAGAAGGGGATTGTCAGATCTATCTATCTGGTCAATGTGCTGACCACTGCCCTGATGCATCCCTATCTAACTAGAGCCCAGCCTGAGTGGAATATCCCAAAGGGCCATAAACCCAATGGGCCATATATCTATTCCTGACAGCAGGAAGAGATGGGCTAAGACCAAAGGTTATAAAAGATACATACCTTCCACACACTCTAGACATTCAGTACATTCATGTTCCACTTGATCCAGCTGTTAGCTGTTGTTCTGTTGTTGCAGAGAGCTTGGATAGCTCAGGTAGCAGAAATGTATTCTTTACTGAAAAATAAAACAAAAGATGATTAAACCAATGGACGCAGCATCTTATTGTCCAGAAGGGGTAAGCATAAAGATAAACCACCTCAACAGTTGGAAGCAGAGGATGAGAATGCTTTAACCCCTGGACATTGACAAAGATGCCTAAATCAAAGAAAAAAGATGAAATCCGAACTGGATGCCTCAAGAGAAAAAAGAAAAAATTCAGTTTTGCAGCTGGAAACTCGCAAGATGCCAGTGGATGCACTGAAAGGGACCTCAGTGACACCAGAGATCCACCACCACACAAACAAATGGGGCAGGCACCGCCGGAGTCACCCATCACCAGGGACGTCCGACGAGCCATCCTCCTCAGAAGAGGAAGCACCCCAAAACTACACGAAACTGTGAAAAAGAAAAGTGCAAAAAGATACATAGAAGAAATGAAATATGGTATAAGGAAAAGGTTTTCTTGAGAAGGTAGCAGTATGTAGTTTTTAGGTTCAAAAAAAGTGAGCAAGATCTAATATAGTTGAGAGGTGTAAAAATATGTGCAGAGAAAGTAGCTTGACAGAGTCTATTTTTCTCCCATATTGTGAGCACTGAAATTGCCCAATAAGCATAGTGCAATATAACTATGCAATAAGCATAGCTTTAGTAGCAATAAAAGTCAGTATTTTTCACACAGTATTAAATTAAACTATATAATCTGCATCCGCAAGAAGCAATGAGTATACTGTGAATCAGTTATATTATACTTCTGAACAAATGCAGCATGTATTTCGGTACCAATTACTGGAATACACAATGGATGGTGCTCTTACAATTATGATCTGTACTGATAAGCTCCTTTAGAATAGCAGAATGCTAAGTATATGACTCTTTGCCCTGATCTTGCATTATTCTTTTTATCTGCTTAATCTAAGAAGTTTCAAAAGCAACAATAGCAGATTTCATCTGTCGATATTGTAGATAGATATGCTGGGCTATACATTATATCCCAAGGATCTAACATAAATTAATGTTTAATGTTTGAGTATTTAAGTTGTAAATGGTTATTTGCACAATTTATTGCTCATCCTTTATGCTAAAAAAAGTGTCAGGTGAAAACTCTATTTTTTTTCAGTGAAGTTTATTGCTTTAGAAATGTTCTCTAGGTTATAGTGTAAAGCTTAGAAAGTTCTAGTGAAATCGACAGGTTATATGCACAATAAATGAAAAAAAAAATGAAATTTGGAGTTGCATTGCAATCTGCAGTGAAAAATAAGACCAATTGACCATTTTTGTACCATTTGCTTTTTTTATGAAATGGAAGAAAACATTAAAGTTTTTCTTTAACCCAGTTTTTTCCCCTAATTGCTCCCCCCCAATTTTTATCCAATTACAAGTTCATAGAATAAAGTAGGAGATTCCAACTGGTATTTAAAATAGGATCAATTCCTAGTATTAGCAATATCAATCTGTTTGCCTCAGTTCTGACTATTTTGTACCTTTCTTCTGCTATTTCTTTCTTCATGAAAGACACAGACTCCCCCCTTCCTCCCATAAAAGACAGAAGGTAAGCGTCTCTGCCACTATTTGGTTAAGAAGACATGATTGGATGTCTAACTTTTTATCCTTTAATTTATTCCTTACTGAATTGCAGCAAGTGGTAATGTAAGGACAAAGGAAGTGATCACTTGCTAAAAATATTGTGGGAAGAACAAGCAATTAAAGTAAGTAGGAGGAAAGAGAAATTACAAACACAACTTATAAGAAATAGGAAAGTCTGTGATCCCCCCCCCCCAAATATATGCATGGTATTTGCTTGCACAGGGCAACTAGAAATGCTGCTTTCTCAAATTCCTAATCTTCTGGAGAGAATTTTATGCATGCACAGTTGACGTGGGCGCTAAGCAGACATTAAATGACTATGCATAGGTTAGAAGAGGTCCCTGTTGATGTGAACCTGTATTCATGAGAACCGAGCTATTATTACTATTATAGTCCTCTGCAAATGATACATTGCCCCTGAGATTCTCTAAAATTGCCTTGCACTCTTGAGGTTAATGAGAAAAATCAGGAACTGCAGGTAGAAGAACAGTAGGATATAGACAGACCTGTAATTAAGGTCTAAATTGCTGGCATCGTGTCATGCTGATTTTATATAATAATGCAATGATTTTATTTGGTAACATAATGCGAGGGTTTGTGTTTCCTTTAGGAACAGTACTGTTTTGTAACTTTCCTGGAAAGTCTGGATTAAAAGATTGATAGCAGCAGAGGGGCAGAAATAATATCTGATGGAAAGTAATGATTGTTACAGCTATTTTTTTTTGTCAGCAGAACTGTGCAATGGATTGGCTTTCTCTTAGTAAAGTTCCTGGGAATCCACCAAGAAGGACACCTACAAGAGCTCCACCTATTTTAAAGGCTGGTGTGGATAGTCAATGCAGGCATAACTTTCAGAAAGCACAACCAACCAAAGTACCTTTAAAACCCGTACTGTGCTGTAATGCAAGGCTGTTCTCAGGTAGCACCATCCATTCAAAGACAAGATCAGATGGATCACAAGTATTAGAATGCGGAGAAAAAAAAGGTGGGACAAATTTATTTAGGTATACATATTTATTTATTTTTTAAAAGAAAAAATGCTTGAATTTTGATGCAATTTCCAGTACTAGATACTTTAGTTAGAATGAGTTTTTAGTTCAAATCAATGGCCTATATGCATAAGAAGCCCCTGTATGCCTGCAAGATATCCATTACAATTTTGGGAGATATTGATCAGTGTTATGAATTAATGTATGTTGTTTGTATGTTTGTAAACTTGGATGTACTCAGTGGTGGGATCCTACCGGTACACTGGTTACCTGCTTCGTGGGTGCGCTTGGCGAATGCCAGTCAAACGCGCACTGTGCGCGATTGACATACAAATCTTCATGGTCTTCTGCAAGCACTCTAAAACAACAGCTGCACGCCCAGCCGGCCCGCATCTGTTGTTTTAAAATGCTTGCAGAAGACCACGAAGATTTGTATGTCAATCGTGTGCAGTGCGTGTTTGACTGGCGTTCGCCAAGCGTGCCTACGAAGCAGGTAACAAGCGTACCGGTAGGATCCCACCACTGGATGTACTGTACAGTATTATCAGCCCAAATCAACTCACTTTGGGATGAAGCCATTTTCATTTGAAGGTTATGGGCAATAGCATCATATTGGTGTAGCGCAGTTAGCCCCTCCCTCCTCTAGAAAGTAGATTGAGGAAATGGAAATTGAAGAGGAATAGCAAGATGAGCACATGCTTAGATATTATTCTTCAGTTCCAGTTAGACACTCTTCCCCAATCATAATCTGGAGCACCTCATATTTCTAATAATATCCAAAACTCCCATAAGTCTAGTAAGCCTTAAGTCTGTTCACATAGTTAAATAAACAATTATAAACAATTTAATTCTGTAACTACCTACCTATGCATCCAATTCTAAAGACTTTTGATATTGTACTGTGTTAAGTTCCAGATAAAAATAAGCTATTCAACTCCAGACATCCTTTATTCTAAGAAGAATAACAGAATAACAGTAGGAAGGGACCTTGGAGGTCTTCCAGTCCAACTCCCACTCAATCAGGTAACCCTATACCATTTCAGAGAAATGGTTGTCCAATCTGTCCTTAAAAATCTCCAGTGTTGGAGCACCCACAACGTTTGGAGGCAAATTGTTCCATTGATTAATTGTTCTAACTAAGGAAATTTTCCCTTAGTTCTAGGTTGTCTCTCTCCTTGATTAGTTTCGATCAATTGCTTCTTGTCCTGCCCTCAGGTGCTTTGGGCAATAGATCGACCTCTTCTTCCTTGTGGCAGCCCCTCAAATATTGAGATGTACTCAATTCTTGCCACCATTCTTCATATGCTTTAGCCTCCAATCCCCTAATCATCTTTACTGGTCTTTTCTGCATTCTTTCTAGAATCTCAGCATCTTTTTTTATATCGTGGTGACCAAAACTGGATGCAATATTTCAAGTATGGCCTTACCAAGGCATTCTAAAGTGACATTAATACTTCATGTGATCTTGATACGATCCCTCTGTTAATGCAGCCTAGGACTGTGTTGGCTTTTTTGGCAGCTGCAACACACATTTTTTTAATTTTTATTGGTTTGTTTGTCAAACATGTAAAGATAACAGGTATAATTATAAACATAAACATGAACAAAGAAAGTATATACAAGTTAATGGAGACAGTAAGACAGGGACAGTAAGCACGCTGGTGCGCTTATGCACGTCCCCTTTTAAGTGATTGTCCACTAGGACTTCAAGATCCCTCTCATAGTTACTACTAATATAGTATTTTTAAACTGATAGCTTAATTATTTACAACATTCCATCATGAACTCTTTATATTTTCCATAAAGCTTACTAATTTTCTGATAAAAGCATCCTAATTTTCTGATAAAAGCTTTGGCTAGATTGAATTAGAACTGTATATATCACTGTATGTTCTTCTATGAGCTCAGAGCAGCTTTGTAACATTTTCCTTATATGAGTTATTTCTTGCATATTTATGATCTATAATTGAATCTTAAGTTTTACTCCAAAGTAATCTCATTTTTAATAGTACTTCCTGTCTAGTTAGCAATAACTTTAGTTGTTGACTAAATGAAATTTTAAACAGAATTTAAGTATTTATTTTCAAATGAATTGAAAGATACTATAGTAACTTAGTTATACAACATTTTGAGAAATCTCTAATTTATGATGTTATAATAAGTGATTTGACTAAGTGGTGATTTTCCTGCTGCCATCCTGCTGCCCCCATTACACCATGTAAAGGATGCAACAGTATGAGCCCATAAAGTAGCTGGTTTCCTACTGAACGGGCTCCTGCTGTATACATCTATCTGGGTAAGTTTGGTGCCATGGTCATTGTATATCTTCAAATAGCTGAAGAAATTTTTTTGTTTTGGCTATTGAGGAAAAAGAAGAATGAAAAAAAACCACACTTAAAACTAAACCAATCTGTCTAGACAATGAGACTGTATAACATTTATCTGGAAAAGATAACCTGCTGGATGATCATTGTAGAATATTATGAAATAAATCAAACATCATAAAAATATCTTATTACAAATAATTCTAATTCATTATACAGAATTGTAAAATGCTAATATTGACTGCAGTATCAACTTTCTCATTATTATCTGAATGCAACCATCTTTAAATCTTTATTTAGTTCTATGAATTCAAGAAATTGCTTTTTCAAGAATGGATTTTCATTCCACAGTACTACATTATTCATACAGAAATAGCCAGCTCCTACTTCTGTTCAAAGAATCAAATAGCAGTAACCCTGATATATAAATCCTAACTGTGTGTTGTAGAATAGCAATACTTTAGAAATAAGTACTGTATAGGAGTAAATTGTTAAATCTTTCTCTCTCTCTCTCTCTCTTTTAAATTCTTTCATTAGACCTTTTCTCGCAGAGGGATATTTGCTAGGAGTGGGTAAAATTGAAAATGTTCCATAATGTCCTTTTTTTTGCTTCATGATGTACAAAAAAAGATAAGTCAAAGTACAACTGAGAAACTGTGTTACTGTCTAGCTCAGCTGAATATGTAATCACAGATGTCGATATAACAAAATGAAAAGTACTGTTTATGGGTAGCTCCAAATGGGTATTTTTGTCTAGATCTCTCTTTTTCTCTCTTTGTGTTTTAAATAAAGGGTGCATAATTTTGGAAACTCAAAGAATAAGGATAAAGTTAGTGTCTATGGAGATTCTTAGTCGTCCAAGTCATGGTTGTCCCAAAAGTACTTTTTCAAGAGGCAAGTGGACTTCCTTTGTTTTGCTTGAAGATGTTTTGCTTCTCACCCAAGAAGCTTATTCAGTTCTGCCTGAATGGTTGGGGATGGAAAGATTAATATTCCTTGAAGTCATCTGGTCATTAGCACTCTTTCTGAGATTCGTTGAGGCCACTTGGAAGGGCTAGATATACCTACAAGTGGCCTCAATGACTCTCAGAAAGAACGCAAGGAATATACGGTAAATCCTTCCATTCTCATCCATTCAGTCAGAACTGAAGAAGTTTCTTGGATGAGAAGTGCAATGTCCTCAAGGAAAAACAAAGAAAGTCCAGCTACTTCTTGAAAAGGCACATTTGGGAGAAAGTTAGTGTTATACCATCTTGGAGGCTCAGTTCAGGAATTGGGACATGAATTCATTTTGTTGGGCATAATTGCCACATATTTGGGTGAGATTAATAGGAATATTAGTATAGTGTTGGATGAATTAGTGTGTGCTAACAGTGTTTTTATCCCTCATAGTTTTCAGTAGAACACTGGGAATGTCATGTTTAGCCCAATTTGTATTTTTTAGTTTCCCTTCTACTCTTAGGTAAAGCATGTGAAAGGTGCTACAGCTGTCTGACCCTCAAATGGAACTTATTACAGTATATGCAATTAATTAGAAGTATCCCCTTTCAACTTAGTGGGACTTACTTTAAGTACATAGTACATAAATAGAATCAGGCTGGCTTTCACTAAAAAGATATAGATTGTTTCAATAGTTAGCAATTGGTATGTGATTTGGAGGTAGGATAAGGTTGATTTGCTATGAATTCCATCAATAATCTGAAACAGTATTTGCAACATTACATGATAGCTTGAAGTAATTTTCCACTTGGAATTCTTTCTTTTCTGTGTGGGAAGAGAACAGAAGGAGTTCTTTTCATTTGCGCATGTTGTTGAAGTCTCCCCAATTTTTATACTGTCTTGTCTCTTTTAAAAACATGGACTTCAAGCATACATCTTTCCTAAGGCCTGTTTTTAAATGTGGCTTTTTTTATTCTCAAAAAGAGAAAGAGAGAATGAGTGTAAGGCCTTAGTGGCTTGAATCCAGTTAATTATACAGTTGCATATGTGATTTTCTTATGTGAACAATATGTATTTATATGCCAGCAATTTCTTCTAAAATGTCTTACATCCTTTCCAAGAGAGAATGAAATTACACACTTCATTTGCAGTCCTCCCATTAATTCTAATTATTCCTAACAGGCTTCCTGTTTTCTGATTTTTATAGAGAAAGTGTGGCTAAGTGATATATTTACTAAAGTTGAACCAGTAGGTCGTGCTTTGGCATCAAAGAGAAACAATGAACTGCCTTCAATTGGGTAATATATTTAAACTGCTGAAATAGCAATTAATACATGAACTTTACTTTACGATGATCTTTAGCTCACAGTGCTTAATGACAGATTTACATTTTTATATTATTTTACACAACCAATGTATTGTTTTCTATTTTCCTACAATTCTATTAATGCAGGAAAAGAAATGCATTTTGCTCTATATCAATCTTATACTGGAGGACGAACTCTTTAGTTTCCATGAGTGATTTTGCATTTGTCAAGAAATGATAATGAAAGGATCCCTTAGCCAGTTTCAAAAATTGTCATACTGTAATTCATGATGCTCAGGGAGTATTACCCAGTTCTGTTTATGGTAATGAAATCCATTTTTCTAGTATTAGCAGTGATTTCTCAGATTACTGTACAGTTCCACCCATTAAGGTTGTGTTGCTACAGTCAAAAGGGATTCACACTCACAATAAAACATTTTTAATAAAATCATAGGAAAAAAATCTATATACCGTAGTTTACCTGTGATTAAATGTTAATCTAAAAATGCTATACATTTGGCATAAACCATACGGTTAAACACTTTTGCATTCTGCTAATTAACTCACATTTGCAAGTTAAAATATGGTACATGCCTAAGTATGTTTAGAAGTATACAATTTAATTTTGGTTGAACTCTGTCCAGTTTGTGTAAGATTACCTCTGTAATATAAACATGCCTGGAGGCGGTTCGGGTCTGGATGGGGGAGAACAGGCTCCGACTCAATCCCGCCAAGTCCGAGTGACTGTTCGTGCCGGCATCCTGGGGGGTCCAGATTGAGAATCCATCGTTAGTCATAGGGGGTGAGGTGTTACCCCCTGTGGAGAAGGCGCGCAACTTGGGAGTCCTCCTGGACGCGGATCTCACGTTAGATAATCACGTGGGGTCTGTTGCCAGGGGGGCCTTCGCAC
>JANHFQ010007768.1:205621-215981 GCA_032468035.1 Aparallactus werneri | reverse complement strand
AGGACTCACTGGAGAAGAGCCTAATGCTGGGAAAGATTGATGGCAAAAGAAGAAGGGGGCGACAGAGAATGAGGTGGCTGGATGAAGTCACTGAAGCAGTTGGTGCGAGCTTAAATGGACTCCAGGGGATGGTAGAGGACAGGAAGGCCATGGGGTCGTGATGGGTCGGACACGACTTCGCAACTGACAACAACAACAATATATAATTCAGATAGCTCAGTGAAGCATGTATCTTCATGTTCATTTATTCAATTAACTTCTTATTTTGTGCGTGACTTGAAATTAGAAATCAAATTCTTTGTAAATGTGATATAAGAGATAGGACAAGTGTTCTGCCTGGCAACATGGTTCTAGAATGTTGTATTTGAAAATATATGAGTTATCCCATGCCCTCTCTTATTTACATGTACTCACTTAAAAACCCACATAAGTTCACAAGATCTTATTTTTTTTAATAGATGGGTTTAGGACCAGACTATAAAACTTCAGGAAGTCACATATTCTGAGTAAATCCACATAATATCACACTGCAATTTCTGTTTTATGCAGTTGCTACAGTTCTTCATTGCTACCATTTTTTTAAAATGCAGCCACTTATTGCTATGATTTAAAAACTGTCTCCTTATTCATTTAATGTAAAGGAAGGCTCAATTTAAAGGAAGCTATGACTAATATAAAATTGTGAGATGACTGGATCACATAATCTTATTCTAATCTAGGGAAAAAAGGGGGAGGAATTTTTTGAGAATTTTCCTTTTTACTCCATTTTCCTTTTGTTATATAAAATCATAACTTGAGACCAAGAGTCGTATGAACTGGTTTACTATTTTGTATAAAACATGCCCTGTTTGTTTGATGAGATCATGGTTTTGTCTCATTTAATTTTAATTAACATAATTTTAATCTTCTTTTTGACTGAGCTGCCAGGAGGGCCCTGCTGGGATTATAAGGTGGGAAAGAAATGTGATAAAACTGATTAATAAATACGCAACTATTTTTGATTTGCAAATAATCCTACATTGGCAAGAAGGCTCACTGCGCTTTTGTACTTTCACTTTGTATATGATTAAAAAAAGTAAAATGTGTTTACATAGTCTAGCCCCAACTTCTGGCACTTGGGGAAATTCCTTGGTCCTGAGCAAATCCATCATTGCTACTATATCCATGCATGTAATCCTACTCACAGCAACGACACACAAATAGACCATGTCAAAATAAAAAGCATACAGTATATGTTGTAGCAGGTTGAGCATTACAAAGAAGAAAGAACTGCAATGGTATTTATTAAAGCTGTGCAAATTGACAAGACGGTGCCTTGCTTTGATGCATGTTCAAGAGAATATATCTTTGTTGAAGCTGTTTAATGGACCTTCACAATCCCTTCTTCTAAAGCATTGAAATAACAGCTTTGTTTCCCTTTGCAAATACAGCTTTTTTTTTTGCTATTGCAAACATTGGTTGTGGCTGTAATGCTGTATACATGTCTTCATACACACGCATGTACGCACACACGTACACACACACATGGTGTGAAACACATTTAGCAAGGCAAATGAAACTAATATCAATTCCTGGGATATACAAAGTTTTCCATCATGGGATGCTTTGCTAACCACATCTTCTAAAGTTAAAATGTTCAATTCCAAAAATCAGGGGTCCAGCTAGGCTCATTTTGAAGTTGAATTACTTATAGAAGACCTGGGATAGTTTATTTTGAGGTTTCAGCCAGTTCGACCCAGTTCAGGAGAACTGCTTCATTGGATTTTGTGCAGTTCAAAAAAACGGTAAATTGCGCTAGCCGGTTTTTGAAAAAAAATGGGTGGAGGGGCTGCTGGGCCTCCCTACCTACACACAGTCTATAGCTACCTTTATTTGCGGGCTGCACGGGCATCAATTTAGCCCCCAAAATCAGCTGTTTTACCCAAAAATCAGTTGTTTTAGTTCTGGTTGGCCATTTTGATTTTTTTTTTTTTGCTGGTGGACTCTCCCACCCACTTGTACCCACTTGTACTCTATAGCTACCTTTATTCACTGTGTTTGCAGCACAGCTGAGCTGCTTTTCCACCTAGGCTGGGGCTTCTGCAGGAAGTCTGTTTTTTAAAGAAACAAACTTCCTGCAGAAGCCTCTAGGTGGAAAAACAGCTACGGCACACTGCCCTGCCCATCAGCTATGCTGCAAACAGAGCAAATAAAGGTAGCTATGACGTGCAGGCAAGTGGGAGGGCCCATTTTTTAAAAAAAAATTATTTTTTTTAAAATTTAACTGACCACCTAACCACACTCACTAAGCCACACCCACAGAACTGGCTGGTAAAAAAATTGAAACCTACCCCCTGCTCTGGGCCATCATACACTTTACTGCTCCAGCTACTAAATTTAATATCCTAACAGACTGAAAATGAATTTAACCATTTTAGAAGCTTTTTTTCCCCACGTAAGGGAGGAGGAAGACCACTTGTATTTTTTTTTGTCTTGCGGTTTACAGTTTTGTGTTCCTAAATCTAGCTGGGTCTGCAGGAGGGTCATAATCTGCAAAGCAATGGGCATGTCATCCCAATCCAAACACCAATCATCTTGTTGCTTTTGTATCTGCATTAACATGCACAGTTAAAAGGGGCGTGACTTGAGCCACAAGGTTGTGCCCTCCATCTTGCGAATTTTGCAAAAATAAACCTTCAGATGCTGGCCCACATTGATTTGGGTGGCTACATTGGTGTTGGAGAGCAGGTGCATGTGGGTGCATATAAGTCCTTATGAAAATAAGAAGTCCAGACAACGTTTCCCCCCTCTCTTGTAGAAAAGCTGGTTACTCTTTTGCCTTTGCTGTACTCATGATTTATTTTATGTGGATGGAAATGAATTTATTTTCTTGAAGTTAAGGAATGGATTCAAGTTATGTATTCATTCAGTTTTTGAAAAATCTATATGTTTTTAAAATGAAATGATGGAGAAATTTGTTTCTATGTGGTCTAGATTTAATAATAAGGAAATATTACATTGGTGTAATATGGATTTTTTTTTCCTTATTCCTAGTTTCCTTTTTTCCCTCTCCTTTATGTTCAGTTTATTTCATCACTGCAACATAGTTTTTTTAAGTATACTGTCAAATGCACTAATATATTATTTTTGTTTATTAAATCTCACTAATGTTTTAAAGTGAATTGATTGTTAATTAAATTGCCTGTCTTTTAAAACGAGGGACAAATCAATTATGTGGTTTTTATTAAAAAGAGGTATGGTTTTTATTATTGTTGTTCATCGCACAGTCAGCCACATATTTAGACCGGATCTGGTATTTTTATCTATCTTTCGAGTCCTTCCTAATTACCTGGGATAGGCAGATGTCATTGTTTGATGGTGTTAAAAATATTGTCGCAGGATAAAAGCTGTTCCAAATAAACCTGTCTTTTGCAATTGACTGATGGTGAGAATTAATTATCATAATTAATAATACTTACTAATGGTTACTTGTAGAAGATGCTCAAGCTGAGCCCAAGGGAAGGGTCAAACACGTCATCATCTCAAATCCCTTCACACCCATGAGATTTAAGTCCAGCACACATTGAATTCCATTGACTCTTATCTACTGCCAATTCTCTTTGACCATTAGAAACTCTGTTCAGCTTCTTGTAGAGGACTTTAGCATACAATAAACCTATTTATACATTTATCTGAACAGTCTGGATTCCTGATTTCCTGCTTTTGATAGTGATGATGATGATGATGATGATGATTATTATTATTATTATTATTATTATTATTATTATTATTATTATTATTATTATTATTATTATTACATGGATCAGTGATGAGTCAATAAGCTTTGTAGGGCCAAAGTTGCAATTGATTTATTTATTAGTTGGTAGCTGTGATGATAGGATGATTTTTGGTCTTTTTTCCCATTTTACATGGTAGGGAATTTAAATTACATCCATTACATTGCTTTACATGTACACTGAGAGCTTCTGCACCAGACACAAATTCCTTCTGTGTCTAATCACACTTGGCCAAACAAAGTATTCAATTCCATTATATGCATTAAACCTAATGGAATTTTGATAAATTTAACTTTCTAGCAACAGAATTGTTATTATTTGGTTGTTTAATTATTTGGTGATTTGGGCATTCAGTATTGGTTTAAATAAATTTACAATACACCCTTTTCTGAAGCAAAACTCACCGATATTTTGTGCAGCTGAATCTCTGATCAGGAAGGCTAAGGGGAGGTGGGGAAATGCCTGTCATTTTGCCCCTGGAATTCCTTTATAAGTTTGCGGGAGTATAGGGTGATGCTTCTTCTGTCTGGAATCCATTGTCTAACCAAGTTTGTGTAATTTATGAACAACCTATGAGGAAGTAAGAATTTTTAACTTAAATTCAGCTACCTTTTCTTCCTTTGCAGACACCATTTTTAGGTATGATTTTAAAGGACATTGTTAAGGCAAGTTAAGCTATTCCCCCAATTAACCACAGCTCACTTTTTGTGTTCCCCTCCCATATGCCCACTCTGTATCTTTACCCCATAAACTCATCTTCTATTATCAATGTGACACTGAAAACTCAAGAACAATCTCCCCTTTGAGTTCCGAGAAAGGAAGGATTATCTCCCTTTCCTTGAATGAGGATGAAAGGACTGATCTGACATGGGAGTTTGGGGCAGTTTATTTGTGTTTGTTACAGGTAGTCCTCAACTTACAGCCATTCATATAGTGACCATTTGAAATTACAATGGCACAGAAATGTTCCACTTTTCACACTTAGCATCCCCGTGATCACGCGATCAGAATTCAGTCACTTGGAAACAGGCGTGTATTTATGACAATGTTGCCGTCACATGGTCCTGTGGTGACCATTCCAGCCAGCTTTTAATAAGCAAAATCATTGGGGAGACCAGATTCATCAACAACCACATGATTTATTTCAAAATTGAATTGATCTACTTAACAATTATGGTCAAAAAAGGTAATAAAATGGGGCAAAACTCACTTAATAACTGCCTTGCCCAGCAACAGAAATTTTGGGCTCAGTTGAGGTGGTAAGTTGAGGATTACCTGTATTTTAAAGGTATATCTTTGCTTAACTGATTTAAGTGGCGCAGTGGCCTAGAGGTGGAGCTCTTACCTCACAATCAGGATGCTGTGAGTTCGATCCTAGGTAGAGGCAGATATTTCTCTCTCTGGGCACAATAAGAATATATGTGTCGAATATAACTCCGCCTTGGTGACAGGAAGGGCATCCAGCCAGCAAACACTCAGCTCCATTCAGTTGCCCTGAATCCACCCCGCAAGGGATTACAGAATCATTAAAAGACAAAAAAATATTTGCTTAGAGGATTTGTAGCAGTCTCCTTACACTTTTTAGTCATCTTATGCTTTTGCTTTTTCCCTGAAATGTTTTAAGCATTTTTACAAGAATACTTACAAGAAAAATACTGATTGCATTTTTTGCAAATATGGTATTTATTACTCTTATTAGTTTGTGACTTTGGCATTTTGGTTAGAAATTGTTTATTATTCTTAAGTACTAAAAAGTAAAACATCAAGTCTTTACGTCAAGCTCAATTCCTGATGACCTCATGGACATGTCCATGTAATTTTCTTGATTAAAGTATAGAATTAGCTTGCCAATACCTTCTTCTGAGATGTTTGCTTGATCTCCCAGTTCAGCAAACAAGCTTGAAATTTCTTTGAGTCTCCCAACTAAATACTTACCAGCTTCAACCTTTCCAAAACAGTCAAGGAGTGAAAGTGACATTTGATTCCTCAATTTTTACAGCATTTTTTATCAATAGGTAATTTTGGTGGGTTTTTAAAAAATCATATATGCTCGAAAACATGATTATGAATAACTGTTGGCTTTTTAGAAAAGAAAAGTAGGTGCAAATATTAAAAGAGATGGAAAAAAGGAAAGGAAAAGTTATGCAATGCGATTGGATAGATTTATGCTGTGAAAAATGCTTTGTTTAAATCAAACTTAGTCCAGTTTGCATTAAAAGTAACCACAGAATACATTAAAATAAACAAAACCATGCAAAATCCTAAAAGTTAATTTTAGAATTGGAAACTGCTTTGAAAGCCCTCTATTCTATCTCCATGCTTGTCAGCACAACATTAATCTACTGTAGCTGATTTTTAGTTATACGTAGCAATTCATCCCATGATTAGAGTACTGCCAATTAGTGGTAATGTATTTTGTATTTACAATCATATCACATAAATCATGCACAAGCTATTCCATTAAACCTATGCAAATTTTTAAACTCTAGGTTTAACATGTATACTGATCTTGCTGAAAGCCTGTGATTCTACAGTGATTTTACTTTTCTGGTACAGATCAAACTCTTATAAAATTTGCCTACTTAAGCAAATTGGAAGGAAACTTGGTTCCTAAGCATATCTTTAGTCCCTAAGAATTTGTGTGCTTGTGTACATGTGTGTGTGTATTGCAAGAAAAAAGAAAACATTTCACCTTGTTATGTTTTAAAAGTTTTAGTTGAAGCTGATTATTCATTGAGTAAAAATGACTTTCTTTCCTGCTAGCTAGCCCCTTTCTCTCATAATTCCTGTTCAAATTAACTAAGTTGAGAAGGAATCTAGCTGGCAGAAAATTTTCTTTGGCTGATCTTAAATACAGCTTTGCTTTGAGCAAACTGTGAGATCATTTCAGTCTTTTTTAACAAGGAAACCTAACAAGAACCTTCAGTAACAGAAGAAGAAAAAAATATATATTGTTGACAGTTAATATAGGCTGAAGAGTTGGAGTCTATGTACAGGTCCCTTACAACTCTTCCCAGCTCTTCTAACACAGAAAAGAATGTTATTATACAAAATATACTTTGGCTGACTATAGCTCTCCTCTTGTAGCACTAACTCCCTGAATATCCATTGAAAAGACCCTCGTGACAGCATTTCAGCAGGTTTAATTGAATTCTTCACAATGCCTTCTTTTTTTTAAAAAAAAAGGTTCATTCACATTTTTTTAATATTACATCAATGTTCTGTTATAAGAAGGTATTGAATCAACGGGCTAATTCATCTTAACCTAATTAGGGGCAGTACTTATTAAGGGGGGAAACAAATCCTAATTCTGACGTGAATCTGCACTTTTCCTTCCAGGCGCTTACAGGGAACTGTTGCATCTTCTTTTTTCTGACGTTCCATGGTAAAACCACCAATAATATGAAAATAAACTACACCTGGGGCAATCCAATATTGTACTAACAGTCTGTCTCTGATTAACCCCCTTTATCGCTGCATGCATCGTATTAGTTCGTTTCAAAGAATTCACAGAGAAATTCAGACTTCAGCCTTAAAACAGAAAGTAAAAACACAGCTGATTCAAATTACTCGCTGACCACATGCACTGGGTTAAGTAATAAAATATGGAAGCAGTAAGATATGTAATGCTTTATTAAGCTATCTCAGATACAACAGCATGCATACCAATTATGCCTGCAGGCTACTGAATGCCTAAGTAAAAGTTGTGCTAGGCCACCCAATGAGACAGCTAAACCGAACCTGTTCTTCACTCCGCAAAATAGATAAATAAAAAGCAAAATGCTACAAAAATGCCTGTTTGGGCCAATCTGCCTGGGAAATTCACATGTTTATCAAATGTACATCGTCTTAACACAGGCCTATTCTGTTTGGCATTGTTTGAGACTTTTTTTTAAAAAAAATCTGTTCCTGATGTGGTTTTAAGCCTAGCTTAGGGCTCAAAGTTTATGAATGTTCAAATAAAAGAGCTTAAAAATGAAATAAAGACCATAGAGATGGGTGAAATTGTGTGAGTGGGAGGCAGGGAAGAAGCCGAATTGCCTGTGCTCCATATCAAAGACATGTGTTTGTATTACATGTGTGTGTGAGACAGAGAATATATAATATATGGATACCGTGTGTGTAAACACCCACAGACGTACTTGTACAGAAACTGACAAGTAAAATCATTTGCCCATTTGCTGCCTAAACAAACAGAATGTTTCTGCTCTTGGGCTCTTGTGCATATACAATTGAATCCAGTAAGGGTGGGAGGATCAAAGGGCAGGTCTGATCATAATACTGAAATTGACAATTTACGGGCCCCTTCTCATAAACGAGAGCTGCAAATGTGGATTTAACCAGATCAGTGTGTTCAGGCAGTCGTTTGTGAATTAGTTTAAAATAACACGAAGCCATTTTATATTGTCCTCCCAATCTTGTGATGCCCCTAGCATGTAAACTTAGACTAGTAAAACAGAACACTACAGAGTGTGTAAGGAAAAGATTGTAATAAACAAAGCAAAATGACATGGGCTCTTTTTTACTCCAAAAATCCAGCTGAAAGACATATTGTCAGAGTGTTACAGCAGATGAGAGACTTTATAAATGAAGGATCAGATGTTAGATATGACTTTTGAAACAGAACACAGCGTGTTCTTCAGCGTGATCTGGTAAATGTGGAAGTCAACAGTGACTGCAAAACCTAATTAGGTATTAAGCAAATTCAGGGAGGATAAGGTTATTAGTGGCTTCTAGTTATAATTCGGAACAGCTATAATATTATCTGTTGTATCAAAGGCAGCACAATTCTGGGCGACACTCATTGGAGATCCTAAGTTTTTGCCCCAAGGTGTTCCTGTCCATGTACAACACAGTGTAGTTATACATCCTGGAAACATTGAGATCAGAATTTCAGGTCTGGAAACAATCCTTTGCTAACCAATAATCTCAAAATCCAATCTGAAATGTACAAAGGAAAGAATTTATCTGAAACTTCCCTACAACCTGCAGGGTACTACAAATGAAAATGCCTCAGTTTTTATATCGAGGTGGTGCCAATTAATCCCATATTCTGAATTCAAAAAACTGTTTGATTCATCGGAATGATACTATCGAAGTCTCTTCTACAGCTCTGTGCTAATAATATAATGCATGTGACTGTGTCTTATTTGAAGGGTTTTTAGAGGATAATCTTTGATTTGAGGAGTGGGCAAACTGTGACCCTCCACTTCTTGCTGAATTCCTTCCCTCCCTCACAATTGCACTTGATGGCTGAAGTTCCTGAGAAGAGTAGGTCAGGAACACATATGAAATTCCTACTCCTACATTTTAAGGTAAAGAAACAGAGTTCAAAGATCAAACCCTTACTGGGAGAGAGCCAACTACACATACCAGACTGCAAATCACAATCCTACCACTTCAGTCCTTTTTAACCACGTTAAGGCAAACTTGTATTCTCTTTCGTGATCCCTAATGCTGCATTTCCTTTTTTAAAAAAAATTATGCTGAAGAGGATGCTTCCTGGTGCTCAGAGTATTGTAGTTCAGCAACAAGCGTAGACTCCTTCTCGGTTTAATATATTCAAAGGGACACCTCTTCAAAAAAACCAAAAGAATATATTCAAAGATTGTGCAGCATGTGGTTGGTGATGACCAAACATGGCTCTCGGGCTGTAGTTAGTTTGTTGTTTTCAACTTTCTATCAGCTACATCTAGATAATCTTTTGTCCACCTTTCAGCCCTACCACGCTATGGTTCAAATGTACAGGGAAGGAATTCTGTTCCAGTTAAGTTTGCTGGAAGGCACTCCCAGCCCTGCCTATGGTCTCTGGAGATCGCTTGTTCACCTCTTTCCGGCAAACGCTCTACGGAACAGTTCAGTGCCTTTTCCAAGGCCACACAGGGAGTAGCTAGCATAGCCAGGATTAGAGGAATTCAGGAATACTGGCTGTCAGCCCTATCTGCTAAAAGAATTCCCTTGTCACTGAAGAAATTTGGGAGGTAGGGGTGGGGTGGGGTGGAATAGGGTACATATGGTTTCTGACAAGTGTCCCAGAGGATCACACTGGGTGGGTTTTCCAAATAAAGAGCAGCAGCCTGTTAGGAGAAGAACAGAAATTGCCACTGACAGACAACCACCAAGCTTACAATAGCAAGTTCAGCAAATGATTGCTCTTTTGCAATATATTTATAAAGAGTTGTTTGTTTTATCATCTTTATTTGAAACAGATTAGGCCGAAGAAGAACTTCTGGAAAGTGGTTTTTAATCAAAATGCCTGGAATTTGATTAGTTGTGCTTTGCAATCGGCAACAGGGACATTCACAGGGGTGGGCAACCTACAACTCTCCAGATGTCACTGAATGTCAACTCCCAGTAGGCATAGCCAGCAATGTCAGTACTGAGGCATGCTAAGAATTATAATTTGATAGCATCTGGAGGGCCACAGGTACTCACCTGTATGCAACTAAAGATACATCTTACAGCAGACACTTTCAGTGAGAATATCATGAAACAGTGCAGCTGGTAAGAATAGAATAGAATAGAATAGAATAGAATAGAATAGAATAGAATAGAATAGAATAGAATAGAGTAGAGTAGAGTAG
>JANHFQ010007757.1:280430-290490 GCA_032468035.1 Aparallactus werneri | reverse complement strand
CGGGCCACCACCTTCTCCAGAACCTTCCCTATAAAGGGAAGGTTGGAGACTGGACGATAGTTCTTCAGCAAAGCTGGGTCCAGAGCGGGCTTCTTGAGGAGAGGCCTTACCACTGCCTCCTTCAGGGATGGCAGCACTGACCCCTCTCTCAAAGAAGCATTTATAACTGCCTGAAGCCAGCCTCGTGTCATCTCCTGGCTAGATGACACAAGCCAGGAGGGGCACGGAACATACTCATGGCCTTGTCCACATCATCAGGGACAACAGGCTCAAACTCCATCCAAAAACATGACTAAGATTGGCCCCGGTTACCTCTGTGGCACTTGCCCAGATGGAATCGAGGTCTTTCCGAATCTGAGAGACTTTGTCCAACAGATATTGAACAAATTCCTCTGCTTGCACCTGTAAAGGCTCATCTCTCACTCCCAAATTTAATAGGGAGCAGGTCAAGTTAGATTTCTTGCACCCAGATCTGGTATTCGGAAGCACCAACCTGACCTGGAAGCCCAACTGGGGAATCAGAAGCCGGAATTTATCTTTGAGCTGCTCCTCTTATTGCCATTGTTCTCATCTACCTTCGTCTCTGTCTCCCTATTAATATTCAGAGTGATTAACATTCTGCCACCTGGACATTCCTTTTTTTTCCAGTGAAGAAACTAAGCCTCCTTAACCATTTGTAGATAGGCGGCCTTAATCAGAAGTCTGGAAAAGTATCCCTCTTAACTAGCTGAGTGACAAATTGGGTTTTAAAAGTGGATTTTATTTAATTACTGGCATTTCTTTAACTTCATCCTATTTTATCCCGTACACAACCTATAAATAAAAACCCAGGAAGAATTGGCAAGAGCTGGACAAGTAAGAACCCCTTTAACCATCATCCAAGCTAGCAGCGGGTAGTCAGGCTTCTCCAATCAATCTGACTGTACTCTATTCTCTGCCACTTGGCATTTATGTTGAATAAGCATTTGTGAACTGCTATCCCTTCAGGCCATCTTGCTTGTGTCTTACCAAACTGGAGCAGGAAGCAGCTCCCCTTTCTGATCTTTCCCTCTGCGGAAAGGCTTCTCTTCTCAGCTCCTTACTTTTATTCAGGGAGCAAGTGGGTTTGTTACTTAATGTTTCCTCCCAGAAGCTATTCAGAATTGCAATGTCTCATTAATCTTGATCAGCAGTGCTAAGATGGGGGTGGGAGTGGAGGGTGAGATAAGCAGAGGAACACTTTCCAAGTTTCCTCAGATCTATTTCATCAGCAGTTGCACTGGAGACCTGTGAGTGTGTGCCATTTTCTCTCACCCAGAAAGATATTTGGACAGTTTGTTTCTCTCTTAAGTCAATAAATATTTCATTAAAATGAACTAGAATAATTTTTCCATATGTCCTAATTAGAAATGTTATGCTTTACTGATCCACGTGCCTGAATCTAATAGGCAGACTGATGTAGATTCAGATCTGAAACCCCAATTTAAAGCAAAATAAAGTGAACAGACTGATAACAAATGTATGGTGAATGCTGCTTTAAATTTATCTAAAACTTTATTCAGAATATCACTAGATGGTAGCAAAGAAATACAGAAAAGTCTCTTTACTAACACCTAGTGGTCCTTTGTTTTTTTATAGTCCAGATTTGATAACCCAACCTGATCTTTCTGTTCCAGAATTTGAGAAGGAAGGCACAATTCTCAAATTCAATGACACAAATAATAATAGTAACTATAAAAAGGAGAAGCCATTTCAAAGAATTTAATGTGGGGGTGGAAGTAGGTCTAATTTCACGGTGGCGTTACAGATAGACTTTGCTTTACAAGTGCCCTGTTTAGCAACAGTTCAAAGTTACAATGGTGCTGAAAAAGTAACTTTAGGTCTGTTCTTCATATTTATGAGCATTACAGTGTCCCCATAGTTATGGAATAAACATTTAGGCACTTCACAATTGGCAGATGTTTGTGACCATTGCAGTGTCTCGCAATCACATGATCTTCAATTGAGTGCTTCAAAACTCATTTCTGACTAACAATTAGTAGCTGGCAGTAAAATCAGAAACCATAGTCACATGATGTCTTGCTTAGTGACACACTGAATTTCACTTAATGGCAGTGGGAGAAGTGAGGTTGGAACCCATCGCAGGCATATAATGTTTCACTTAGCAACTATGTCATTTGTCAGTCCCAATTGTGGTTGCTAAGCAAGAACTACCTGTAGTTCCTTCAAAAAATTAAATCTTGAAATAATTTACAGTGAATACTAACTAGTGATGCTTTTGTTAACCCTGTATGGTATTCCAAAACGTGAGATGCATATTTAGGAAAGATGCAGTTGACATCTATGAGATGGTGTCTGGCTGTGCTTTCATGACACTGTGATGAATAGATACATTAATTATTGGCTTAGTTAATTATTATAATATTCTGACTTTATACAAAATAGGCTAAATGTGATTGGTCAGTTTGGAGTTCAATGTGTTATGTGAACATAGAGAAAATCAACGTTCTGCCTCAGATACTGGGTTGCATAAATTATCTTTAAGCAAAGTTAATGTTTTCACTAATCATACAGTAATGAGTGGCATTGAACTAAATATTTCTATTAGCAGACCCTTGGAAAGACAGGATGTAAACACAGGGCGGACAGGAATGTAATAGAATTATGCCATGTATTCTTCTGGGAACAAAATTGTGTATATCCTTCCCATGGAACTTTCCAGTTAGAAAAAAAACATCCACAAAGATCTCGTGGCAGTTATCATTCCCTAATCAAAATTAGCAAAAAACAAAAAACAAAAAATAACCACCTCTTTGGGCCAAAATATATTATTGAAAAGTTAGTGCAAATAATGCTGGGTATAGTTAAAAGAGCTTACACAGATGGAATTTGCATCAAGGAATTGTATGTATCAGAGAACAAAAGCTGAGTGATTTTTAATGTGTTTTTGGACAATTCCCATTAACAGCTATGTAAATTAGAGGATGGTGCCTAAAACATCTGCATATTAGGTTTGTAAAAGAGTTGTGCATTTTTCTGTAATTAAAAGAAAGTAGAAAAAGTGCTAGACTGGAATATTACCCTATTAAAGCTGACGAAAGTTTTACTGATTATCACATAGTGAGTTGCGCTAGAAATATAAGGGTGCTATGAGGTAAGTTGGCAAACAGTTAAATAACGCTTTGCCTGAATTAAAATTGCTCAGTCTGCTGTCTGTAACCTATAAATCCCTTTAAGGGTTGTATTTGGGAATTTGTAAAACTGCCTCTTAAACTATATAGTGCATTTGTCAACAATTGAAATGGTGGCGTCCCCTCCTAGGTAAAATCAGGGGAGGCCAGGGACTAAGAGCTTGTTATTTTTAAACATGTAACAGCATAATAGAGTTGAAAAAGACCTTGGAAATCTTCTGGTACAACCCCCTGCCTTGTTGTGGTTCACCAGCGGCCAGCGGAGTTGGCAGTAGATTCAGACAGTGAAGGGGTTGGGGAGGAACCTGGACCAGTCATGGAGTCTGGGGAAGACTCTGATGCGAGCTCCGCATCGGAAGCAGAGATGGGGCCAGGGCCATCTGCCAGTTATCAGCTGCCTTCCGAATTGGACATCAATGAGGCAGAGGAACAGCTGGAGCCTATTCCCAGGGTATGCATGCACAGAGCTGCCAAGAGACAGGAACAGCTAAAGAACAGTGGCCGACTTGGAAATAAAGCCACAGGTGGATGGTGAATGGCTACTCCCCTAAGGAATAAAGAGGAGCAAAAGGGGAGTGGTGTTTACAGGAAACAATTTGTTCCATTTCTTATAGTGAGAATCTATTCCTTATTGTGTGCGAAGTTTTGTCTATTGCGAAGTAGTGTTTGAACTATATCAGCCTGGCAGCCTGATAAAGATCTGTAATTAAGAACCCTTTGAAAAACTGTTGGCCAGGAGGCTGCTGGTGAGGAATTCCCTGTAAATAAAATAAAAGGGGTTTTTTTGTACGAGGATTTGGCTTCATGCTTATTGGGAAGCCTTGGTCAGAACATGCCTAAGCAGGAGACCCTATACCATTTCAGACAAGTCGTTCTCCAATTTCTTCTTAAAAGCTTCCAGTGTTGGAGCACTCACAACTTCTGTAGGCAAGTTGTTCCACTGATTAATTGTTCTGTCTGGAAATTTTTCCATATTTCTAGGTTGGTTCTCTCCTTGATTAGTTTCCATCCATTTCTTTTTATCCTGTTTTCAGGTACTTTGGAGAATAGAATAAACTCTCATCTTTGTGGCAGCCCCTCAGATATTGGAACACTGCTGTCATGGCACCTCTGGTCCTTCTTTTAGTTAAACCAGACATATAAATTCCTGCAATCAATTTTCATATTTTTAGCCTTCACTCCTCTAATCATCTTTGTTGCTCTTTGTTATACTTCTTCTAGAGTCTCAACATATTTTTATATCATGGCAAACAAAATTGGACACAGTATTTCAAGTGGGGTCTTACCAAGGCATTATAAAGTGGTATTAACACTTCATGTGATCTTGATTATTTCCCTCTGTTAATGCACTAGGACTGAGTTGGCTTTTTTGGCAGCTGCAACAACTGTTGACTCAAGTGACTGTCCACTAGGACTCCAAGATCCCTCTCACAGTTACTACTGTTGAGCCAGGTGCCACCTATTCTATTATTATTATTATTATTATTTATTCGATTTATACCCCGCCCCTCTCCTGGGGACTCGGGGCGGCTTACAGGGCCTATACCTATGCATTTGGTTTTTCTTGTCTAAATATAGCAGCTTACTTTGTAGAACCTTATTTTTCTTCTTTCTCTAGAACCTTACTTTCTGATTTAGACCTACTATCAAAGTTGATAATAACCAGGTATCTTAGCTGTAATAAGTTGTTTTACATGTTGTTTTAATAAGCTTCATCCAGAACTTGGGAGCTACTGCTCTTGGATTCCTCGTACAAAATGCCTTGCTCATCTGAAGGTCTATGTGTAAAATGTCCATGAAGATGGATTAAGGCAAGGCTAGAAGTGAATGGACAGAACAAGTGATGTTGTCACTCTGTAAACTGTGCTTTGATTCTTCCTTGTTAATTCCACTGACTCAGTGCAGAATGCTGATATAAATTGATGTAAATGTTTTTGCATTAGACAGACAGATAGTTTCAACTGTCAAGAGAGTGACTCCAAAAAATTAGTATGATCTTAACAAATTGGTTGTATATTACTTGACAAACCTACTAAAATTTGGAATTCTAGTTGACTTGCTCTAGTGCACAGCTGTCAAACTCGCGGTCCGTGGGCAGGATGCCTTACGTGCTGGCCACAACCATGCCCAGTTTAGTGAAGGGGGAAAAAAAGTCTCAATATGTCACTTGACAGCATGAATTTGACACCCCTGATCTAGTGCAATATTTCTCTGATATCCCTCAAATTATACTGCACATTCTTTCTTGTTAATTCCACGTTTTATGGCAATCTCCAATGGCTTGCCAGAATCTTTCTCTTTGCTCATTTGTTAGGCTGTGCTGAAGTAGTCTGACTTTTATGGCTAATCCCAGAAGACTCCCATGTTGTCTTTAGCTTTCTCAACATTAACCGACTGTTGTTGAAAGCATATTTAAGTCAGGTGTGCAATGCTTAAGATCTTACCAAACAGTGAAATAAATATCGTGTCATAAATGCCGTCCTTCTCCCTCTGTTCTGAAACTTCTGAGTATTCTTTCAGGGATGGATTGATATATTTCAAATGTCCATTATGGATAATTCTTCCAGAAAATTGTGATGGCCCTTTTTTATTGTTTAAGCTACAAGTCTAGCACTGGTAAAATAGTGGAATACATGCTTTTATTTTAGCATTTACGTTATCAACCTCCATTTTTTGACCTTGGGCTTTTCATTCTACAAGAAAATTTACAGGGAAGAGAGGGGTGTTCGCTCTTATTTACATGCAGAAAATAATTGCCATATCAATGAGATGAAACATTTGTGCTATTGATGTGAAAACCAGAAATACTGCCTAGTTCTAAAGGAATGGCCATTGGATGTGAAGGAAGGAATTACTCCCTTCACTTTTTCCTGGATTACAGCCCTCCTTGGAGCTACTGCTTTGGAGATCTGTTGGCCTTCAGATAACCCTTCCTAGAATGATTTAGGAAGATGCCACAGATGAAGGGAACAGAGTCCAACAGACATATTTCCATGCACCCTCCAGCCTTAGATTTTTAAATATCTGTATAGGTCTATGGAAGTTCCTCATTTTATATCTAATTATTTTGATGTCAACATTTGAACCTATCGCTATAGTCTAGAGCCTGGTTTTCTTTATATCAAAATGATCTAACGCTATTTATTTAGCTGAAAGGTTTGTTACATTCATCTAAAACATGGCATTTTAATGTCAAACAGGATGGAGACCCGGGATTAAATTTAAATTCAAGAGTTTCCAGGCTGGAGTGATTTAGGACAAAACTCTTCCAGTAGGAGTTGCATTTGCTAACTGTTGGGCAGTAGCTGGCAAGAGACTGCAATTCAATGGACATCTTTCAGCACCATTGCTTTCCCCCCATGAGGATTTAATGGCTCCAACAACTATTGAAGACTTTTAAGAGGGGTGCTGGGGATGGGGATTATAATCTATGTCTATTGCCATGGAATCCTCCACACTGCCAAAGAATGTGGCAGTATCTGGAGACAGCAGAATAACTTAACAACAGAAAGAACTTGAAAGGATAACAAAAATACAAGAAGCCCTTTTGCCTTTAAAGGTGAAAAGCTAATATTGGAAGATAACTAGAAGCACAGTGTATTCTGGCTGGTTCTATTGCCCTGGCTGTCTCCATCTAACAGCTCATAGATAGCCTGAGCTATAGAAAGACCTTCTCTAAGTTTGAAATAAAACCCCATCTTTGGTCCAGCGGGATAGAATTTCAAAGCAGCAACATTCAAAGGTTTCTCTGATTTAATAGTGCTGGTCCACTTTGACCTCCCAAGCTGGCCAGAATCAATTTGTACATACTTTTGGATGCCTGGGATGAGAGCCTGCAGAGCATATCCGATAATAGCAGAGGGCAATAGTATTTGTACAGGCATAATTGGACTTCAGGGATTCTCTGGTAGAAGTTATTTTCAGCCATTTTTTTAATTCCTAAAAAATCATCCCATTAGGAACATGGGACATTTTCCTGGCCAGTGCTTATAAATAATTAAAATCCAGTTTGATGTAATGGTGAAGGTACTGGCCTAGAAAGCAGGAGAGTTAGAGTTCTAGCTCTGCCTTTGGCATAAAAGCCAGCTGGGTGACTTTGGGACAATCAAACTGTCTCTCAGCCCAACTCATCTCACAAGGTTGTTATTGTGGGGAAAAGGAGGTATAGAAGAAGTATTAGGCATGTTTGCCACCTTGAGTTATTTATAAAAAAATAATAAAAATATGATTAAAAAAAATTTAAATATCTAAAAAAAATCAAAACAATTCAGTGGCTTTGATGGCAACTTTATTTTACTGAACTGTTAAGCTGGAAACGGAAAGCAACTGCAAAATAGGATCAGATTCAAAAGAATATATCACATTATGCAGATTCATTTTGATTGCACTTTTTCAGGAAGATATAAGTGGGACTAGCCCTCCCCACTCACATCAGTAGAAGAGGGCTGCTACAGACCATGTCTGCTAAGGAATTCTGCCAGGCAGGATCAAGATGAGTCTTTTCTGCTGTGGCTCTGACCCTGTGGAACATTCTACAATATTACTGCTCCCATCCTTTTGGCCTTGTGGAAGGATATTAAAAATTGTGTTGTGACTCAGCAGCATGCTGTGTATCTGGCAGCTGATTCCGACTCAGAGGGAGACTTGGAGTCGGAGTTGGATGGAGGGGATAGTGTGCCAGTGGCTGGACCCTCCTCTAGCTCCCAGAAGGCCTCGGCTTCCAAGAGCAGTGGGGACAAGGCTGTAATTGATGCCAGGGCCTGGAGGCTATTGAGAAGACATCAGCAACAGCAGCTGCAGGAACGAGGAAGGAGGGAGGCTGGACCATAGCTGGCCAGTAATGGACCGCACCCCTTAGGACTTAAAAGGATGTGTGGTTAGACTAGTTTCCTCATGGAGGACAACTTGTTGCAAGCATCAAGAGCATGGTTTTGGATTGTGGTTTGCCTTCAGGACTGAATCCAGTGTTTCTGCAGTTCGGATGAGCTGTAAATCCCTTCCTTTGAAATTCTGTTGTGAGTAAAGCTTATCTGTAGTGCTGGCAGTTTGCCCGCAAGACCTGGCAGCTTGCCGAAGCAACTGGCAGACTTATAGCATGACGTCAAAAGATAAGCAAGACTGTTTGGGGGTTTCGACTTTAATAAAAATAACTGTTTGAATTTACCACCAGCTACAGAGTTGTGGCTTATTGGTCTGGGACACAACACAATCATATGGAGACTGTTTTTGCTTTCCTTCTGCTACTCACCTACACAGGTGAGATAGACTCTAACAAATATAATTCTGAAACACAATTAGAAAACTGTTCCATTGTAAAGAGGATCAATCTTGCTCCAAGGCCATTAACACAGCATGACTGAGATTTCAGAATCACAGAGTTGGAAGAGGTTTTGGGAATCTTCTAGTCTTGCCCAGTGAAGCCCACCATAAATGGTTGTCCGGTTTTTGCTTAAAAATCTCCAATGATGGAGCATGGATAACTCCAAGAGACAGGCTGTTCCACTTAAAAGCCTTCACAGTCAGGAAATTCCTCCTTATTTCAAGTCTGAATCTTTCTGTACAAAGCTTTCACCTGTTAGTTCTTAATTTTCCCAAAAATAAGACTGGGCCTTATATTAATTTTTGCTCCAAAAATAGATATTATTTTCTAGTTAGGTCTTATATTCAGGAAAATATGGTACTAAATGAAACTTGCTGACTATCTTAACTGGGACTTATTTTGGGGTAGGGCTTAGATTACAAGCATTCTGAAAAATCATGCTAGGTGTTATGATCAGTCAGGCTTTCTCCCCCACTTCTCCAGACACAAACCTTTCGCAGACAAGTTCTTGGAACAGAAATGCCTTTAATCTGCAAACCATGATATGGACTTCCAAACTGCTTCTAAAAATTGTTCCCCACAACTTTTACTCACAATCACACTCCCTTTATAATCTCAGGGGTGTGGTTCCCTTACTGCTCAGGTGGGGCCCGCCCAGCTCCCTGACCCCGTTCCAACCTCCTCTTATCACGCCGTCTCGTCCTTGCATCTCTCCACTTCCCTTCCTCATCACTACTCTCTGCCTCCATGAGTTGCTGCGTGTCTGAGGGAGAGGTGGCTGCCAGCATGCTGTCTGCTACTTCCACGTCAGATTCTTCAGATGATTGTGACTCTGGCCTTTGCTGAGTCACAACACTAAGTGCCGAAACCAGAGCACGTGCATGGGGGGAGCACCAGAAAGTGCAAGAGCAGCTCCCCAGCGCACATGTGCATGCCAGGAAGCTGAGCTTCCGGTTTCCGGCACACCAGCCACCTGGTTTTCCGGTTTCTGGCACACATGCGCACATGAAAACCAGCTAGCCAGAGTGCACGCGTGTGCTAGAAACCAGAAGCTCAACTGGCCAAACCCGGAAGAGCAACGGGCGATGGCTGGTGTGCCCGGAGAGATAGTTCTCTGTACCTCTTCCGGCATGCTTGCCATAGGTTCGCCATCACGGTGCTAGAGGTTGCTAAAACAATGAAAGAAAGGAAGTGATAGAAGTTAAAAGCTCTTTTAGCATCTCATTAGCTCCATGGGGACACACACCTCAGGATGAAAAGGAAGGATACATTAAAACTCGCATCTACACAAACCAGACACTGAACTCACACAAAGGACCAATCCCCTATCAAAGCAAGTCTCTGCACCCCATTTTCTCTGAAGTTACCCCCAAATCAAATCTCTTTGCTCTTGGGAATAAAAGGAATCTCCTTTCTTACAATATGTCTCATTTCATTTTTTTATTTGTTCTAGAGCCACATCAGCTCATGGAACTGCCAAATTATTATTCTAACAAAAGAAGGAAGGAAGGAAGGAAGGAAGGAAGGAAGGAAGGAAGGAAGGAAGGAAGGAAGGAAGGAAGGAAGGAAG
>JANHFQ010007746.1:0-13779 GCA_032468035.1 Aparallactus werneri | reverse complement strand
CAGCCATGAATCCAGGAGGACACCCAGATTGTGAGCCCTCTGTGAGGGGGTCAACACCTCCCCCCCACTGATAAAGATGGACTATAGTGGACAAAATGCAATGCCGGTATCCACAGCCACTCAGTATTGTCGGGATTGAGCTTTAGCCTGTTCATCCCCATCCAGATCAGGGTGGAGATGAAAAGTTGGGTATCATCAGCATACTGATGATACTGCACCCCGAACCGCCAGATGATCTCACCCAGTGTCTTCATATAAATGTTGAAAAAGAGAAGTGAGAGAACCAACTCCTGTGGCACCCCACACAGTAGGGACCTTGAGGTCGACCTCTGCACCCCAGTCAACACAAACTGTGACTGATCGGAGAAGTAGGAGGAGAACCACCATAAAACAGTGCCTCCCACTCCCAACCCCTCCAATCGGCGCAGCAAGATACCATGATTGATGGTATCAAAAGCCGCCGAGAGGTCAAGTAAGACCAGGACAGAGGAACAACCCCTGTCCCAGCCATGCCAGAGATTATCAACCAATGCTATTACTAAATATCAGGATTACTGTTTCTTAAATGGAGTTAATTACAGCTGGGGTATACATTAAATTTGACTGTTTTATTGTAAGATCAATATAACTGACACACAAATAAATATTGTTCATTATCATGCAGTACTTTGTGGTGTCTGGTATGTCACATTAATAGCAGACAAGCCTTATTATGCTCTATTAACTAAATCCTAGCCCAAGGCATATTTAAATTTATCTATGATTACCCCCTCCCCCATTTGCAGTAGAAATGACAGATACCAAAGCCCATTTTGAATAAAGATCTATGCTTATTGTTGATACAAGATACTGATTAAGAATCATTATTTAATTCTGTAGTGTTAAGAGTATGCGAAAGTAATCCAGCAGTATCAAATATTGTACTACAGTATGTAGAGGTAAAATTTGGTAACACTAATACTGAGCAGGATTACAGTGTTAGAAATAATGTATTTTTTTCAATAAGACTGCCAATATTTCCCATCAACCCACTTCAAAGGAATCTAACATTAAAAATATAAATTATTCCATTGGATCCATAATCATACATGATTTGTTGAAACAGAACACCAATGAAAGCTCTATGGATATTATAAATGTAGCTGGCTGGGTGAATCCAGATATATTAGATGCAGCTTTTTATGTGTTTTCTTTGCAGGTCTACATCCCGTTTCCTTCAGCAATTTAATGTGGCATATTTAGTATCCCCCTTTCATTTTTTCCTGACACCAGCCACATTATATTAGCCACAAAGAGTATTTGACCCAAGGTCAAGCAGTAAGTTGGCATAGCTAATTTTGAATTTGAATTTGGATGTTCCTGGTCCTACTCAGATATCTTAACTGCTACAGCCATACTGATTTTGAGGAACTAAGACATCCAAACAGCACACATAGAATTTTATCAGTTCTAAAATGAACTATAGTTGCATGTACATTCAAGTATAGAATGCTTTACTAGGATAATTCTAGAACTGCTGAAAGGATTGGGTTGTAAACAGGTAGTGTCATATTCTTTTCCCTCTGTTGAGAGTGGGTTGTTCAACCTTAATGGTCTCTTTTCTACACCTACTGTATCTTCTGTTTACAACACAGTCCTTTCAGCAGTTCCAAGAAGGTTCCACATCTATTTGCACTATTAAGGTGATCCTGAGGTCACAGATAAACCTCCAAGTGGCCTCAATGACTCTCAGAAAGAGTGCTAAGGTCGAGATGACTGCAAGATATATGAATCCTTCCATTCTCCACCATTCAGTCAGAACTGAAGAAGCTTCTTGGATGAGAAGCAAACGTCTTCAAGGAAAAACAAAGGAAGTCCAGTTGCCTTTTGAAAAGGCATCTTTGGGACAACCATGACCTGGATGATTTAGAATCTCCATTGTCTATGTAGTATTTATTCTTCCCTTGAGGTTGGAGATGGGTAACTAGAAAGAAACTGGAGGTAGGGAGATGCTTTTCTTCTTCAGATAGCAAATCAAAGATTTGTTTTAAAAAAAAGTTTATATGTACGTCATAAAATTTATAATGAACTCTTAATTCCTCTTCCCATACTCACACATTGAATCTGGCAAACTTTCTAACATACTTAAACTAAACAGTCAGAATGAGAATGGACCGGATTGTAAAGATGTCTCAAAAAGCAGAGAGAAACAAAGAGGTGTGAAATATGTGTATCTCAAATACTATTCCTCATCTTCAAGTGAAATCATCCTGAACCGGTCATTGTCCTGTTGGTGAATTGCCTTTCTTTGTTCTTTCAATACCAATTCCATGTGCACCAACCTTCAGACTTTCCTTACAAACCCTCTATGTCTCTTTTTTTTTTTGCTTTTTCACTGTAGAATCTTGTGTTATTATTTAATAATTTTCTTCTTCTTTTCTACTTATCTTCCACATTCATCTTCTTCTCTGCAGCAGTCCTACATCTCAAGCTACTGGTTTCTCAGGTTTTGTTTCTGTTTTTAGACTTTTTTCTCCATTGTATTTCTTCTCTTTTTGTTCCCATCTGGCCTTTAGAATTCCACATCTTGCTAAACTGTGTGCAATTTCCCTTGGTCAAATTAAACTTCAATTTCCCTTCCAGAAATACATGGAAGCTTTCAAAATGATCTAGCTCAAAGCTGCTCTGCTTGGCAGGAAGTTGATGCATGGCTGTTTTGCCTCAAGGATCCTTGTTATACTTCTGTCATGGTTTTCTGTGTGCAGATTGCCAGGATGCCCTAAGTGTGCCAAGGTGCTGAGGGCTTGGGTACTTCAGAAAACATGGAAGAAATATTGGCAACTCACTGAATAGAATATTGGGTTGGAAGCCTTTTAAATAGCAGAATTAAGGCCACTTTTTTTTCTTTTTTGCTATAGAAGCCTGAGAGTGTCTTCTGCCAACGTAATGGTCAAGGCTTGGTGCTTTCCCTGCTTTGGTCCTGGTTCATTTCCTATTTCTCAGGATGTAACTCAGCAGTATAACACATGTTTGGCATATAGCAGAATGCAGCTCTTTAAACTAGAAAAATGAGAAAATGAGAAAGCCCTGTTTTTTGCCTCCCATCCTGGTGAAAGAAGGAAGGTTGTTCCTTCCAACCATCTACCTACTTACAACTAGGAGCAATGTAAGGTATGGTACAGTCTGATTCGTCAGCTGCCATTTTTCTTTGGAAGGAGGAAGAGATTCATAGCTTCATTTCCTTTCTTTTTATGTTCTTAAAAAGGTTCAAAATGAATAGGGGACAGAGCTTGTGGGACTTGCAACTAACAATGGTTATATCAGAGAACAATACCTTATGCTGTTTCTCTCCAATAGAACATACAGTTTTAACTTAGATGAAAAGGTATACCACAGGTATACCATAATGGTATAAAAACATATAAACAGACAAATGTTCAATTAAACCAGCATTGCTGCTATCTTGATTTCTGTGTATTTTTCCCTGCAGACACAGTTGTACTCACACATTTGGGGGGGGGAGGGGCTGGACCTTTAAGTGGCATGAGGTATAAGGGTGACATTCTAAAGGGAGATAGGGTTAGGAACAAAGTTTGTTTGTGATTTGAATATTATTAATTCATTGACATTGATATTGAATATTGAATATTGAATATTACAGCCTCATTCAGTTGGATAGATATTTTGGAGAGGGTCAAGAAGTTTTATGGTTCAGGTGGTACAACTTTCCAGATTGTGAATTTTGAAACCTATATATAGCAGAAGTTTAACTACGAAAAAAAAACAGCTAAATCTTTACATATTCTTCAGTTTTATCACTTTCCTACATACTGATAAAATCAACTTCAAGGTTGTTATCACTGCCTTGCAGAAAGCAGCTGAGTGCCCACCCAACAACTGGTTGATTTATGTATATCAGACATACCAATTTACTTCTGAATGAAGCTTTTAATTTCTTTCCATCCACCTGAAAGCTCACAGCCTTTGTTGTTCATACATGTCCAATTGATTTGTACAAGAATTAAGCAGCCGTTACCAAGCAGAGAGTTGCCACAAAGAAAGCTAGAGTACACATTTTTAGATGAGTGCTTTATATCATGGCAGTGTTTGGAATTGTTTTATATTATGTTTTCAATTTTTTTTCACAGCTTGTTGCTAGTCCCTTTATGAGTTTTCCATAAATATTGGAGAAAGAAAGCAATAACATCGATATTTCGACTGAACATGTGCATAAAACAAAGACCAGCTGGAAAGCACTGCAATGTATTTCTTTCTCTTCATTTTTTAAAAGTAAAATGGGTGACATTTCATATATTTGCAACACTGAATCTAATCCTATTTTCTATAACAGGCGTTACTCACAGTCTTTCACTTTGCTTGTTTAATAATGGCAGCATCATATAATCTCTTACATGTTTGGATTTGTGCATAATTTATGCACCACAGGAAACTTCAGTTTAGTGTGTATGAGTGTCAATGTACACAGACATATGTACTCATATTCATGCATTTATTATACACATGTGTATGCAGAGTCACACAGATATATATGAATACAATCATATTTGCCAACAGTAAACTTATGCAATATGACTAGTGATTTACAGGACAGGAAAGCAAGGCAATTCAACTCTGGGTCTGGGATCTTTGTCATCCAACATAGAGTGAAGGGGATCTTCATCTAAAATGCCTGTTAAATATATCCTTAACCTGGTAAATATAATTGGTAAATATCTCCATAATACAGACAAGTGAATGAAGTGATAACATGGCTTTTAATTTTTGATATTGTCTCTATTCTCATGTTGTGTCATGAGAAGCCAAACGTCTAAAATAAAAATCAAGAGGAGGCATAAAGTGAAAATTAGATGGATATATATATATTTTAAAATCAGTTTCCTCTTCATATTAGCCATTTGGACAGTAAACGTGCTTTCAAAGGTTGCACTTGTAATGTAAAACTAAAGAAGCACATTCAAGATTTCTGAACTTCTTTCCTTAAAATGTTTGTTAAAGCTGCTACATTTTACAAATTAAACCTACAGACTCAAAATTGAATGCAAATGTGGGCAGTTATTTGAAAGTGTGTTTGAATTCAATCCAAGCATTCTTTTGAAAGGAAACCCAGGATCAAAACATGAAGGACTTCAAAGCATCCCTTGAGAGATATAAAACCATTGGACTGGATGCTAAAAGGGCTTAGTTTACTTCCAAAAGAAAAACAACTGACCAGACCATATTGACCTGCTTTGACATGTTGACTTAACAGGGGTCAGAGTGAAGCAGTGTGCTTTTGCAGGTGAACATTGTTACAGTTCAGACAATAGTTGCAATTTCAGACAAGATGAAGCCTGAAGGTACAGCAGAACTGCTCTACAAAAGCCTGCTAAATGTAGACTCTTTTGAGATCCTACTCAGCATTGCAAACAAGCCAAGATACTTAACTGAATGTCACCCTATTCTTTTTAGTACCAATAGAATAAAAATAACATAAGCCTCAAAAATACACATATCAGGAATTGATTGATTGCGTGTCATCAAGCCATTTTTTGACTTCTAGTGACCAGATTTTTCTCCATGATGGTCTATTCCTAAATTGTTCTTTCAAGTCTTCAATGGTGTGGTCTTGCCATTGTAAATAAGTTTGTCCACCTGGCTGTCTTCTTCTGTTTCCTTCTACCTTTCCCAGCATTAGAATCTTTTCTAGGGAGATGGATCTTCACATAATGTGTCCTAAATGTGATAATTTGAGTCTGGTGATTTGTGCTTCAGTGATCCATTGGTTTGTTTTCTTGGCTATCCTATGTATTCTCAGAAGTCATCTCTAACACCAAAGTTCAAAGGCAGAAGATTCTTCCCATCCTGCTTTTTTAAAGTCCAACTTTTGCTTCCATAGAGTGTCACATGACACACACATTTCTGATCATTGTACAGTAGGTGTGGGAACATTATAGGGTTTGAGTATTTTTCCAAGGCTTTTGTGGTGGCTCTAGCAAGGTCTAGTCTGTGACTTAATTTTGAATATCATGAACATGGATTCTTTTTTAGTATGTGGTGTAGGATCACCCACAGACCCAACCATCTGTTTGCCACTGGTGGAAAGGATACTTTTTGAGTTGGACCTAGAAACAAATGGGGAACAATGAATCTATTTTAGCTTTTTCAGCAAGCAAACACATTCCAAGTCTTTCTCTCTAGTAAATAACTGCTACTACATTGTAACACATTTAATTTTTCCCACTTTTAGAATGTGAACACTTTAACAATTTTAACAATTGTAGAATCCATTGCAGTAATCTTAACATCCAGGATTATACAAGTGTTGATGGCCATTGAGATTTTTCATAAAATGGAGTCAGGGATCTTGAGCTTCATAACAATTACTAGTATTATGCTCTAACCTAAGCACCTAGGCATTGGCTTTAACATAGCCCTCAAAGCTATTTTCAAACAGACTAGATGCAGTGATTAAGCAATGTTTTGCATTGGTGTATAACAGTTTCTATGTAACCTCTCCCTTATCAGTTCCCAGAAGTCTTGTAAAGGAATGTTCACAACTAAAAAACATGCAGACCATAAAATGGTTGTTTAGAAACAATGCATATGTGTGTGTGTAGGAGGGTGTTCCCAGTTTGAAACAGAAAGTGATGTTCCATTCAAAAAGAAACAAAATTTGAGCTATTTAAATAATATTGTTTTGCATATTCTAACTCTTTCAAACACTGACATAGCATGGTTGCTTTGTCTCTTGACCTACTCTTTTTTTTTAATTTGTGCCCTTCCCCCAGTTTAGGGAGTACAGCTTCAGGGACCAATTATGACCTCGGAAAAGCATATTCAATATACTGTTCAATCTTGCTACAATGTTCGTGTCCCAAGATGGATAGAGGGAAAGACATAAAACCTCCTAAACTACAATTATGTGACTTATCTATTTTCAGTGTTAAAGAGAGTAATTTTTGTCTTGTAATTTGTTGCTCCAGCTATTAGGAGACTTATTTTTTTAAAAAAAAAAAATCCTGGGGGCATGCTGATCAGTAAGAAAGAGACAGAACAATTGTAGTGTTTATTTTTTTAAAGAAAATGATCAATGTTAATACTAATTTTCATAAAGCTCAAAATTAATGAGTGCAATTCCATAGAATTGTGGATAGACATGAAGATAAGAGCTGCCACATGCATATTTCAGAAACATGCAAAATGAAATTTAAGAAACATGCAAAAACACCAAAATCTAAAGAATTTAAATAAGTATTTCAGGAACATTCATTTTATTGAATGTCATATCACCCTTTAGAGTACAGTAATTGAGACTTAAATTTGTTTTCTTTTTTTGATAAAGAGAAATTATCACATGGAACATATTTTAATTATATGAATGAATGAATGAATGAATGAATGAGCTACTTAATTTTGATACCAACTTTTGAAAGGAAGAACCCCTTTTGGTGAATAATTATTATAAAGCTGAAGTATAGATGGACAGTGGTAAAGTTAATTGGCTGTTGTTATTTTTTAAAAACCTTTGGTTGTCAATTTTAAAAGTGTAAATAAATTGAACTAATTAAGTAATTAAATATTGATGGATTAATTAATGTATAATGTGTTTATGTATAATTTATTACAAATACAATATTTTTATTTCATATACAGCATAATGATTCCCCCCCCCCTGAAAGCTATTAGAGTTCAGAGAACCTCAGAGTAGGCTACACACATGCTATTAGAAGTGCAAGAAGAAACAGGATGACTTTAGGAGGGGCCAATCTTTATCAGCTCGATCAAGCATATGTTGAAGCTCCATTTGTCAGTTTGATAGCAACAATGTGATCTGGTCAAACTCTACCAAGGCACTTTAAATGTGCATTTAAATCAAAGATGAGATGTCCATACAAAATTCTCTACAGCTTTAACATGTGTGGACTCAAAGTATCCTGGAGGCAGGGGACACATAGACAGTATCCTCCTAACTTAAAAAAAAAACACTGCCAAATACTCACCATTTTTTTTCTCTGAGGGAGAGTTCAGTGGATCTGTGTGACTGCAAGCCACACATCCTGGTAAAGTTATTATCACTATAATTTTAAGAGGAAGCTGCCAGCTAGACTCAGTTTTGTGTCTCTATCTTAGCTTTCTTCTCCAATGATCTCTTGACCTTTTTGAGCCTGCCAATAAATGTTGCATATTTGTGAGACATTGTATTATGTTTCATATTCAGGAAATCCTTCCAGCAGTGTCTAATAGACATGGAAACCTCACTGTTTTCCTGAGAGAATTCTAAAGTCTCAGTTATTAAAGATAATTTACAGTAGACTTTGGCTTCTAAGTTCAAACCAGATCTTAGCATGAGGATGGCAGGACATTATTTTTTATTTTCATTAGTAAGCCAATACTCTCTGCTTCTTTTAAGAATTTCTTATTTCAATCCATTGATATTATAGTCAAAGCAAAAGGGTTGCAGACTAAAGTTACTAAAATATTAACAAAAAATGATGATAGAAGCAGAGAAAAGGACTTAAAGACTGCCCTTGACATTCTTCATTGTTGCTAGATATTGGAATGGCAATTACTCCTTCAGTAATTCTAAAGCTTCCTTAACCATGTTTCAAAATATCATCAAAATGTGAATGTTCAGAATACCCAGATATTATCAGTTCACCTGATTGCAAAGAAGAATGGTAATTTCTGTTTTCATTTTTTCATAATGAAAGATATGAAACCCTTGAAATGGTTTCATAAAATGCCCTGAAAATGAGAAGAAAGTGAGACATTATTTGACTTCTTTTCTTCTTGACTTGACAGTGATCAAAGAGCATAATTAAACTTTCAGGGAATATTCTGCTTTTATTAGTAAATGCTGAGTTATAGTCCTATTTAATTCACATGTATTGTAACATGGAAAATCTTTCCACATAATTGTAAATGCCTATAGGTTGCTTGTGGTTATTCCAAATATAATAAAGTATGTGCAGAGGTGCTCTCCTCTTTATTATCATGTATTAAAGTATCTTATGGGTTATGCTTTCACATAATGAGCTCCAGACTATATGTTCTCCAAGACTGAGAATATAAATTTCCAAATTGAAGACTGAGAGACAATTGCAAGAAATCAGTCTATTACATTATTAATCCTTCCTGTGAGCTGACAGACCATAACATTTCCCTACAATAGGATAAACTTTTCAGGTCTTACTTTCAGATCTTCTGGAGTTGCATGGTTCATTCAACCATTTTCAATGCAGAAATGGAGCAAAACACTTTTTCATAGCTGAAAAAAGTAATTACCATATTTAAAAGAATCTTTCCATTTATTGTTATTCTAGAGATCACTAGAAATGAGGTAGAAGCAGAGCTTGTGATGACCCAAATCCTAAATTTAGCAGAGGCATACAAAAAGTTGCCACAGATGTTATTGGAACCAAATGTAGCTTTATTTACTTCAACAGGTTCCCAGGTGATTGGATACAAATAGGAATATGTATGTCCATTCCAGGAAATACACTCCAGGGGAAATATATTTGGTGTAAGAATGTGGGAACATTTTTGCTACTTAAAAGGGAGACAGAAAAGAACACCATCAATTTTCTATTAGACTTGTTTGGTCTAGTGGGCTAGAAATGTGACCTTGTTCCATCTTAGGTGTAAAAGCCCAACTCTTTTCACAGGACTGTTGCTGTGGGGAAAATAGGAGGAGGAATATTAGATATGTTTGTTGCTTTGAGTTATTTATAAAAATAATACAGGCAGGACAAAAAAAAAACTTTAAAGAAAAGTCTCTTATCTTTTCAGGAAGAACAATTCCTCTTTGCCCCTAAATGGATTGGTGGCAGATTTTTCTCCAGTCCTTTAATTACTATCCAGAGAGTGGATAAGAGAAATTATTATATTGATAATCAGCTCAGCCAACTAGAGCAGAAAAGAGACTTTGAATTTATACTGATGAGCACATTCCTAATGCCCATGAACTGGAATACAAGATGACTTGGCAGAACAAAGTGACAGCCCAAGACATTTTTTGTTGCTGGAGGCAAAGGGCAAGACAGCAGCACTCCTAAAGCTCCCATGATGCTCTCATCACACTCGATGGTGTGAAAGAAACTACCTGGGATCCAAAGTTTTAGAGCAGTGTTTCTCAAACTTGATAACTTTAAGACTTAACTCCCTCATTCAACATATCTTAAAATTACAAGTTTGTTTTTTTAAATAAATTTTATTGTTTAAAAACAAAATAAAAACAACATAGAAAAACAATAAAAGACATGAAAAAAGAAAAAGCAAATACATAAAATAACATAAATTTATTTTTAAAAATTACAAGTTTGAGAAACACTGATCTAGTTCTACAATGTAGAACCAGGTTAGATGGGGACTATGTAAATGTTTTAGAAAAACAAACAAACAAATTAATAAATAAAATTTACCACTACTGTAAGCAATTTTTGACTCTTGACTTAATCTTTTTAAAACAGTTTTTATTAGTTTATAACATAGCATACAAAGAAAATACAAAAGTAAATAGTAGGGAAAATAGGGAAGGGAAAACGGGAAAAGTTACAGTAGAATAAGGCTTTAACATCAAACCAAAACTTTTACTTTCACATAATAGTATAAACTAGCCATTTCTATAAAAACAAATCTATCTAATCGGTAAAATCCAAAATAAAAGATTCATGGTTTTTTTTCCACCTCAATCACACAGTCCAGAAGCAGTTTCCAAGTAGCAATAAAAGTATTTATATTGTTTTCTTTGATCAAAACAGCCAATTTAGACATCTCTACTAACTCCATTAATTTCTGCAGCAACTTATACATTATGGGGATGGAGATGACCTTCCATTTCTTTTCTTAATCTTTTAATTAATTGTTTTTTTAGGAAATGACATGACTAATTATTAGTACAGGGGCCTGCAGATTTCAAAACTGAGCCAGCAAGACTCAGAATGTTCAAGAGGCTTTCAAAAGCCATTCAAAATATAAATTCCTCTGATTAGACTACATGCTGTTTTATGATGTACTCCTGTTTGTTTTACTTTTATTCATCTTTCTGAAATGGTAGGATATATGACATTTTTATTACTATTATCTTATCTGCCAGCATATGAGGACTACAAAGAAGAACAAGGTTTCCTCACTGTGCTACTCATAGCATGGTGTACAGGTTTTAATTAATTGCTCTCCTTCCCTTTCCCAGCATGCATTTTGTCTCTCTCCCTCAAGGCCTAAAGAAAGAGATCCAAATAAGACATTGGTAAGTGGGATTGAAGCAGTGTTTCCTACTGGGAGCAGAATTTGTGTAAACCCAAGCCAAAAAATACATGCAAATAATAAATTAAACTGTCAGCCATTGCAAGAGGTAAACACTGTAGCATAAATAAAATAAAAACACTACTCTTCATTACTCTGTCTTTTATCAGGTTGCATGGATTGGAGCAAGAGCTTATTAGTACCCAGGAAGATTTTAAGTTCTTTTTTGACTGTATGCATTTGTCCTTTGCTTGACAGTACCTTAACAAATGAATGGAAGAGAACTATCTAAGGAGAGGTTAAAACCAAATGATTCCATTTAAATGCACTTTTTAAAAATTCAGAAACTTTTCAATATAAATATGGATTGAGTTGTGTATGTAGACTGTTTACAGATGTGATCATAAGTAGAAGCCTAATACCATATTATTAAAATAATACTCTTAAGTAAAGTATTTAAACCAAGTAGCGTATGACAATAAACAAAAGATTATTAATTTCATATTGCTAGGCATTCCCAGTGGTGATCTGTAGGAGGATTATGTCCACAAATATTGTTTAGG
Source organism: Aparallactus werneri (assembly GCA_032468035.1). Taxonomy (NCBI): domain Eukaryota; kingdom Metazoa; phylum Chordata; class Lepidosauria; order Squamata; family Lamprophiidae; genus Aparallactus; species Aparallactus werneri. The sequence goes on along the minus strand of JANHFQ010007746.1, from coordinate 1,993 downwards.
TCATGTTTCCCTTCTGTTTATATTTTCTGCTCAAAATGAAGTATGACACACTATTGATGATCTGTGTTAATTAGCTGGAACAGGAGAGCCATGAAGAGGAAGGAAATCTGCTGTGGCAAGTTAAGGAAGAAGGTATTCGCAAATTTACTGACAGTGAAGTCTCTCAGCTGTGATTTCCATGACACCATAGCACTTTTTTTCTTAATAAATTTTATTAATTTTCTATCAATTACATTTCTTAGTGCTTACTAAGCATCATGTTTTCTGGGTATTTAATTTGCTTAACAGTACAGATTCCATTCTTACTCTCCACCCCTTTTTTACCACTGGTAAAATAAGTTCCATATAGTATTATGTATCTTCTTTCTGTTTGATTTTCAACGTAAGTCTATCCATTTCTGCACAGTCTAGTATCTTCTTAATTATCTCTTCATCTTGCAGTGTTTCTTCATCTTTCCAATATTGTGCAAACATAATCCTCACTGCTGTTAAGATATGTAATACTAAATACATAGTTTTCTTATCAACATTTTCTGGTATCATCCCTAATAAAAACAGGTTTAAAATCTACATGTTTCCCTATTATCTTTTCTAGCCATCTGTGTATTTTTGCCCATTTTTTTGTTTTAGCACAAGTCCACCACATATGATAAAATGTGTCCATGTTTTGATTACATTTCCAGCATTTGCTAGACATATTTTTAAACATTTTAGCTCACTAGCAGGTGGTAAATGCCATCTATAAAACATTTTATATAACTTTTCTTTAAAAGAAGTTGCCATTGTTAATCTATAGTTCCTTTCCCATATTTTTTTCCATTTCTCTAATTCTATGTTATAGCCAAAGTTTTTTCCCCATTGTACCATTGTGCCTTTTATTTGTTCACCCTCCGTCTGTAAATTTAAAGATGGCACTTTGAAGATCATCTAAAAGCTTTAGGTGATCCAGAATATGTAGCTCATTATGCCCACCTGATATTTCTACTCTGTGACTACACTGGTTCTCAGTATAGTGATGGTTATCACCTTTAAAGTCTTACCAGGCCACTTGCAAGACCACCTTTTCCCCAAAATTTCTGCCTGCCCCATATGCTTCTATTGGGAATATTCCAGGTTCCCTTATTTAAATATTTAATATCTTAAGCACATGTCATCTTAGCATGTTTTTTCTATGACTATTTCTCTGATCTGGAACAACCACAATAAGTAACTTATTATGGAAAAAAACCTCATGAAAATGGGTATATAAATACCTATAGTTTGTTATTTATTTCTTTTAGGATACAAAATCAGGATAAAACAAGGTTAAAACTGTAAAATAAGAACTGGGGAAAAAAGAAAAATAGAATATTGATACACAGTCTACTATATATCTATAAGCATGAAAAAAACCTGATGACTGGGGATTTCCCTCCCCAATGAAATTGAATGGATTCCTGCATTGGGCAAATGGTCGCATTAGTTGTCCTTTAAAGTATATTTCCCTTTATCCATTTAGAAATTTTAAAGTTTTTTTTTTTAAATATACTTGGCAAACAAAACCAATTATGCTCCCAGAAAATAATGTATATTTATCTCCAGACTAATCTCAGATTCTTTGCATGCTCAATGGCACCATCTAAATCACTTCTACAGAATTTGATGATCTCCTAACCTTAGATTTCTCTTTTGATTGCTCCTGCAACTGTATTCTGCTGGGTAATTAGGGGTTTCGCTGACAACATTGAATAATGGGAATAGTTCTGAAAGGTATACACTATTTTAGATGCATAATATATAATCTAGAATTATCTTGGAATATCTACTAATTTGTATACTTTGCCCAAACTCAGATATTCAATTTCAGTTAGGAAGGTAGGATTCAGCTTTGTATAATTTGTGTAAGCCCCCCCCCCCAATACATTATTCCAGAATAGAATGGATCAAAAATCATTAAGATGAAATTCAACCATGAAAGAAAAAAGATCTTCAGAGAAATGACAAAAACCACAGA
>JANHFQ010007736.1:270718-282746 GCA_032468035.1 Aparallactus werneri | reverse complement strand
CAAAGATACTGGAGTGGGTTGCTATTTCCTTCTCCAGTGGATCACATTTTGTCAGAGCTCTCTGCTATGACCTGTCCATCTTGAGTGTCCCTGCATGGCATAGCTCATTGCTTCATTGAACTACGCAAGCCCCTTTGCCTCAACAAGGCAGCGATCCATAAAGGGGTTGGGGAAGGTAGCATGTTGTAAAAAAGGCAAAAACAATATCCTGATTTTTGTCTGAATTTAACATCCAAGAAATACAGCTAAGGACTCTTAAGAAGAATCTATCTGGAAAAGGGTTTCAAAGATATAGTATTTGTCTTGAGAAATTATTCTGAGCACAATGGACAGTGTAAGCCATTTCGGGACACAAAAGGCCTTCAGGTAGCTAAAACCTTTTTCCTTTGCTTGTTTTGAGGAGGGAGCACTTTATTTAATAAAACAGAATGAAAAGAAAAAAAAAGAATGAAACAATAGGAAAGGAGAGGGAAAAAACAAGGCATATGTAGGTCACATGTCACATTAAACTACGAATTCTACAACCCAAATTTAGGATATCACACATTTCCACGTATAAAGTTATAACCCAGTCATTGTTTCAAAGAAGTCTAAATTACAGATTTAGTCTTATTTCCTTTAATATGTGAAGTTATTATTTAATTATTGATTATTTAATTGTATTCCACATTTATTATTTTTACAAATTACTCAAGAGAGCAAATGTATCCCACACACTTTCCTCTTCCTATTTTCCCCCATAACAGCCCTTTGAGGTGGGTTGGGCTGAGAGACAGTGACTGGCCCAGAGTTTGCCAGCTGCCTTTCATGGCTAAGACAGGACTTGAACTCACCGTCTCCCACTTTCTAGCCTAATGTCTTAACCTCTAGACCGAACTTTCTCTTCAGGGGTGGGTTTCTACCGGTTTGGCCCAGTTCGGCCAAACTCTTCATTATAATAGGCTACTGGTTCGGCAAACTGGTAGCTAAGCGTGCACTGTGCATGCATTGGGCCCGAAAATCAGCTGATCAGCTGATTTTCAGGCTTAAGGTGATGCGCACATCACACGCAAAACACGCACTGCATGTGCATCACCTTAGAGTAAAAATCAGCTGATTTAGCTACCAGTTTGAGCAAACTGGTAGCTAAATTTAACTGAACCAGTAGTTAAATCAGCTGATTTTTGGGCCTAAGGTGATGTGTGCACAGTGCGTGCTTGGCGCATGCTGTGTGCGCATCACCTTAGACCCTAAAATCAGCTGATCAGCTGATTTTGGGGCTCAAAGTGAAGCATGCGCAGCACACATTTTGCACGCGTGCATGCTTCATGCGCATGCACAAAATCCCAGCACCAAGAGAACCGGTTGTTAACCTGAAAGAAACCCACCCCTGTGTTTCTCTTTCAGAAAAAATAAAACCTGATGCATTTTAAGCACAGTTTAATTATTCATGCTTCCATACAATGGTTCAGCTATTTTGTATTAATTCAGCAGATTAAGAAATCAACCCTAGAGATTATATTCCTTGGTATAAGAAAAGAGAGTAATGCAGTGGTGGGATTCAAAAATTTCCCCTACCGGTACTGTGGGTGTGGCCTCCTCCCAGGCCTAATCAGAGGGCCCCTTACCGCTAACAGTTTCCTCTCGGAGATCCCATCCCCATAAAGGGAATGGGACTCGTCATTAAGGGGCGGCTCGGGTGGCACCCAGGAGAGGGGGGATCCCCTGAGCGCCAGCAATTCTGTCCCTGAATACTGAATCATACACCCCTAACATAGGGAGTCCCAAGCATCCAGGCCATGCAATCCGAGGGGGATAGATGTTAACATCCTGTCTATGAGATTGGGTCAAAACTTAAATAGAGAGAGGAACGGCACCCTCTCACGGTGCCTAAATAATCTCCATTCAGGACCCACTCTCCACTGCTCTCTCACTGCAGTGGAGGATAACCCAAACCCTCTCACGGTATGGGAGACATCCAAGACAAGTGGGGTAGATGGTATAAACAATGATGATCAATGAACGATGGTCCAATATAAAATTAAGGTGCATTTAGGAAATATCCCAGTCCAAGTCAAGTCCGGATCAGAGAATACTCTCTGCCTCCCTTCCTGGAGAGGAGAGGGAATGATGGTAACTTTCCTGGTGCATCTATCGTCCAAACGGGAACAGCCAATGTCCACAAATCACAGATCGTAAATTCATTTAGGGAATCAATTTATATATCCAGAGCACAGGGAGACAGCAGAAAGAAGGCTATAATCAGCCTAACACCAAGTCACGTAACCACTCCTCGCACCACAGGGCGCCACACCCGTCGTCCGAGGAGGGAGGTCCTCACAGTCCCACTCAATGCCCGGCCGCCACGCCCGGCACAGAGATAGGAGATCTCGCACCCACCGTGGCAATCCTCCCATCCCTGGGTCCGTGGTTGGTCAGTTATGTCCCTGGCCGACATCTCTCTGCGCAGGATCGAGCTACCTCGCTCCGGCCAGGAAGCAAACCCCATGGCCCTCGCGGTCGACCAACCATTCGGGGACGCAGTTATGGATCCCTGCTAGGTCCTGGCTCGCTGTAGATCTTTCCTCCGCTGGCCCCGCAGAACGGCACAATACCGATCTGCTTTTCAGCGTCGGGCCGCCACACCCCACGCTGTAGGCTCCTGCCGGCGTCCGTATCGTCATCCACAGGCCCAGATCTTCTCAAGCCGAGTCCCAGGTGTTCCGACTATCGTCGAGAGTCGGATCGGCACCGTCTCTCACACGGTCTGCCTCCGGCTCTCGCGGGGGACTATATATAGTCACTTGTTAGATAAATTATTGTAATGTTTTGTTAAATAAATCAACCCAGACTTGTTTGTTCCAGATTCAGTATATTACTTCCTATAAGTACACATTTATGAAAATTCATGCTTTAGTTTTAAAAAAAATATCTGAAGATTTTCTGCAAGTAGCTGTTTTGCATGGGAAAATGTCATATGGAGCCTGCTGTACTCAGTCAGAGGTCAGGCACTGAAATCCTTCAGTTTATCTTGTTGCAACCACTTTTTAGAGCTTGTTTTACATTCTCTGGTTATTGCTGCAACTTTCCAAACCAGTTTTACCAGTTCTTTTTTTTTAATTTCTATCTGTCCTGTTAGAATAAGTGTGTGTGAGAGAGAGAGGCAGACAGACATACAAACACCTGTTGTAGTCTGAATATTTATGCACTTTTAAGTGCCTGGTAGATTTAATTAACATGTGTGGTTAATTTAGATAATGAAAAAAACAACACCACTACTATTGAGCTGCTTTCTGAAGATTAATTCCATCAAATTTCATTTGGATTCATAAACTCAGGCGCTTTAAATATATTCAGTATTTTTAGTAAAGAAGGACAACTTATCTCATTTCTAACCACTAGCTCAATTTTCTGTTTGAATTTTGAGATAATTATCAGGTATTTGGAATTACAGCTCAATAGACTGTTTCAAGCTGTCATATAGTTACTGTTGTAGGAACAGCTTTCTATAATTAATCCATGGGAAACATCTGCCATTTGTCAATTAGAGATCAGAATGAGTTTTAAAAATAGAATTCTTGGCTCTTATTTCTTTTCATGGAAAGATTGATGTGTTGACTAGGGGAAAATGAGCTTTGGACCAAGGATCCCTGGAATTTAACCTCCTCTCTGAGCAAATGTACAATCAACAAGGAGCTGATGCTCCATTTTTTTCTGCAGGAGAAGCAATATTCAAATCATACTGCCCTGTCATTTGGAACAAGTCAGTGCCCTGTTTGTTGCTGCCAGAGAAGGGGGAATCTGGAAGTTAAAGTTTCAACAAATCTGAAAAGCTGATTAAAAGCTTCTGGATTCTTATTAATATTTGCCATTTTTATTGCCATCTTGAAAATACAATGTTATAAGAAGCAATATTGTGATTTCTTGGGTCACTGCCAGCAATCCTTCTGTTTTTAGTAATTGGTCTCAAATTAACATGGAGGTATAGAAAAGGCATTATTGAATGCTTCCCCTCTATATCGTTGTAATGCAGTATCCTGTTTATTTACAACCATGTTTATCTCACTTTTTTCAGTAAAATGTTTCAAAAGTCACACATAATATAGTCTAAATCCAAATTAACAGCTTAATTATGAAATGATGTTTTTCTAACAGCAGTCTTCGAATTGAATTCAGGGAAAATTCAATCAAGCATCCAAATAAGATGAATCCTGCATTGGAAAAATGTTATCCAAGCATAGTTGCACAGACAAGGCAGCAATATTAAAAAGGACCTGCCCATCTGCCTCAGTTTGCAAGGAGAGGTGGGGAGGGGTGTCCCAAAATCAGGCCTCTAACATTGTGTTTATATACAACGTACACACTCTGCTCTTTACAAATAGAATCCAATGCAGAGTTCACAGTACCAGTTGAAAACCTGAAATACTGCATGTAGCAAAAGATCTAAAGTTAGAACCTCCCGCAGAAAGAGCCACAAATGCAAAATTTTACATGCACTGAAAAGCTTTCAGACTTATAAACCTAAGTTAAAACAAAAACCTTCACTGAATAGTGAAAAGACTATAACGTAGTCAGATGAACCTTTCTTAGGAGGGCATTCCAAAATATATAGTAATTTATTATAATATCTAAAACATTTAAAAACAGCCTCCAAAAATCTTTAAAAACACAACTACTAGGACTACTAATGGTCATTTTGTCTCATGATGACCACAGGCTTCTCACAGCATGTCCTCCTTGCCTCTAAATAGCAAAATGTTGCCATGGAATACTATTTTTGTCACCTGTATAAAATTCCTCAGGGTAACTTGAGTGGATTCCTCAACCAGGGTCCTATCATTGGGCATTCTTCTCAAATAGCTACTCTCTTATTTCACACAGTAGGGGGAAACTTCTGAAGGTATTGAAGACCATGTCAACAGATGAGGTGAGGTGCTGTCCAGGTTGTGTGGGAATGAGCTTTTAAATAGTTGATTCCAGAAAATTTGAGATTTACCTCAGAGATGCTGCTGTACGTCAGAAACTTGAGTATTGCTGCTGCTTCAGAACATGGGCTTCATGCTCCTGCTCTAAAACCCATGCAAAAACACCTGTTGTGTGTGTGCTTTGTGATTTTACTCAAAGTCCTACATTTTGGCTTGTATCAGTGTCAAGAACAACCTTTCTTATTGTGAGAAAACAGCTATACTGGGGTGATAAGAAAATTATTTATCTGGCACAGGACTCAGCTAATCCGTTCTCATTGTAGCAAAAAAAACCATTCTAACTTAATTGACCTTCACTTTTCAGAGATCTTGAATGATGTTATACACAGCATGAAGAAGGAAGGAGAATGGAAGGTTAGTACACCTCTGTGTCTTGGATAAGTTAAAGTTGTCTGATCAGTTTACTAATCTAAATTGTATGCATCTGCACTGGACTTTCTGTTTATGTGTTTTTAAAAAACCTCTGGTGCAGTTAATTCATCATACAGTAAACAATGGGCTTTGTGTTCAGTAGACCTGCTGTATCCTTCACTGTGACACTTAAGGTTCTTCACGCTTCTCATATCTTTTCCTGATGCAGCAAGGTAGCAAGTGAGCCTTGAAATTACTAACCGAGACAGAGAAAGATGTTATTAAATTAGTTTTGCTCTACTGGGTTTGCAAGTGTGTTATGTGGCTATGCTGATTATCTCATTTCTATCCTACAATTTGCTGTCAAGTTAGTAAATATTCTCCATCTCAGAATATTCTGAAACATAATTGCCCCTTTAAAGTATATACCCATAGTTTAGAGGGGGGGTGAGATACGCGCACAAACACACCCTTTCCTTTATTTTCCCTTCTGCAGGGAAGTTACATCAATGAGATAATGGGTTTTAAAAGACTCTCCAATTTAAGTAAAAATGTTTTAAATGCCTAACTCTTCTCTATAGTAGTCTCAGAACTAAATGCTGACTTACATACCTCTTTATTAGCAAAATGGTATTACGATCCAGCCATTCATAATGATAAAGATGCCTTAGAAAGAAGGTAAGATCCCTAAACTAAAAACCTCCAAGCTTATTTTGAAATAGGACTTGGGGGGGGGGGGAGGATATGAGCATTTTTAAGTTATCTATACAAGTTTGAGAATAGAATTTTTAAAAGTAGAAAGACCAATATAGGTCTTTCTGAATAGGAGAAGAGAATTCCCTAGTTTTATAATTTCCACAGAAGGAAACATGGGAATATGAATTGTTGGGATCTATTTATTATTTATTGCTCCATGCCTCTTTGTGACATAATTAATTACTTTAATTATACCTTTGCTCAACTTTTAAAAATGCTTCTTTATATATAATATTTTCCCCTCTCTGTCCCTGAAGGTCCTCATTATGGATCATTCCAGCACCCGCATCCTGTCCTCCTGCTTTAAGATGTCAGATCTTCTGGCTGAAGGAATCACAAGTGAGTGGCACAAGATACTATCTGTCTATAGTTGATCCTGTCAGCAGAGTCTTTGTTAGAACTGGAATGGCTTCGGTCGTTTATGGCACAATTCTTTGCCTCAGTTCCCCAACCCAATCCATCCAGGCACAGTTGGGCCCTAGTTTCTTTAGATCAGTCTGCAGCCAACTTCTGATATTGTCAGAATCAGATATGTATATCCTTTTACTATTGTTTTTCCTCCTTCCATACCCTAGGAATTGTTGCCTAATTCTTTGTCCTTTCATCCAGACATCTAATACACATTTTACTTTCTTCAGTTATTGAAGATATAAATAAGCGCCGAGAGCCCCTTCCCAGTCTGGAAGCCATTTATCTGATCAGCCCCATTGAGACGGTAAGTCAGTTGCCTATTTGGGCAGTTAATACATTGATAAACACCTCCTTAAAGATAGAGCCTGTGAATTTTCGGCAGGTACCTAGCCTATTAATTAGAGCTTTCTGCCAACTCCTTGGGAAGAAAAAAAAAGGTGAGAGAACAAAGGCAAATGCTTTTGATTTCCCTGAAGCTTCAACAGTAATATTATTCACCCAGAGATCACTGTGATTGAGGGTGGTTAGTATAATTGGAGGGTCAAGGTGTGGGAGTTAGTAGAAAATGTTTGGGATTTGTACAACTGCTCCTAACATCCTGTTCTCCATTTGCAGTCTATCCGTGCTCTGATAAATGACTTTAAAAGCACTCCCACATTCACCTACAAGGCTGCCCATGTCTTCTTCACAGACAGTAAGTTCAAGGAATGTTCTCGGGCAAATAAGATGTGTATGATTAACTTGATGTCTTCTACATTGGGGGATCCTGGGATAATGTTTATTGGGAGCAGAATTAGTGAAGAATACTCTAGGAGGCAAAAGCAACTGAACAGATACTTAGCCAATCTAAGTGTCGACTTGTAATATATTATATTTTTGCTATGAATCAAAGGACTTTTATGCAGTTGCTTGAGATACAATAGCATAGCTGTATGGCTGCTGGTCCTACGGAGTTTTTTTTCGCTTCTATTTAATTATGTCTGATGCTCAGAGGCTGCCTGGTTTTCTTCACGAGGGTTTTCAGAAGTGGTTTGTTCTTTCCTCCATCCTAGGTCTGAGAGAAAGTGAATGGCCCAAATTCACCCAATTGGCTTTGCGCTCAAGGCAGAACTAAAATTCAGTCTCCCAGTTTCTAGCCTGATGGCTTTAACTACTACCCCATGTCCTAGTATGAACATCCTTCATGAACCCATTTCACTGACAGTATAAATTGTGCTAGACCCCAGAGAAGAATCTGACCAAGAGGGCTCAAAAGTAATTTTTTATTCTGAGGCACTTATGAAATTTTAAGTCTACTTAAGTGTTTCTGGGGTTAACCTATAACCATAAAAAAACTTCCAGTAAAATGAATGGTACATCTGGAGGATAATGAACATTAACTCCCACCTTTGTCTTTCAGCCTGCCCAGATGATCTCTTTAATGAGCTTAGCAAGTCCCGGATCACAAAAGCAATCAAGACACTCAAGGAGATCAATGTTGCCTTCCTTCCCTATGAATCACAGGTGAGGAAAAAAGGGGAACAGAGCAGGGTCCTCTAATTTTCACTATAGTCTCAAGGTTGTAAGGATACATGAATTAACACTTTTACTTTGAGAGATTTCACTTTTAATAAAAAAAAAACCCTATATCGAGCTACTAGTCATCACTAAAATCCTTGCAGAAGAAAAAAAGCAGAGCTTTTTTGAAGAGTCTGTGGAACTTAAGGGGAGGCATCAGTGGTTAAGAAACCAAGCTTGTCAACTAGAAAGCTGACAGCCCAGGTTCAAGACCTGAACACTGTGTGAAGGGTGCAAGTATAGCTCCTGCTCACTTAGCAGTTTGAAAGCATGAAAATGCAAGTAAATAAAAAGATACAACGTCCGTGGGAAAACCGTTCCATTTTTGCTGCATGCTCTGCTCTGCGGTGCGATGTCATGTTGGCCGTATGACCATGGAACCATCTTCAGACAACGCTGGCTCCCTCTGCTAAGAAATGGAGATGACCATCGCCCCCTAGAGTCAGACACGATTGGTTAGGTTAGGGGAAACCTTTATCTTTAGAATTTGAGGAGGGAGGATGTGCAATTATGGAGATTACAGGTAGACATCCTGGTCCCTTCCAATTGTTTTGGATTCCAACTGTCATCAGCATGGCTAGTGATGAGGATTTGGAATTGTAATGTCAATTTAGATAGGCATTGTGAGAATCGACTATATTATAAGATCATTATGAGAATCTACATTCTAGTAAGTGACAAGAATCATATTACATGAAATTCCACTGGTTAACTCTTGGAGTTCTAAAAGAAAATCTGTAGTTTTCCCAGTGTCCAATTTGAGCAAAACATTGCTTGATCCAAGTGTTGAGAATTTTTTTTGTCAGTCTTCTTGATCAGTTGTGTCTATTACATTCACTTCTATCATAAGTCAAGTAGCCCGCAGCTTATTCTCATGTTTTTGACTAGAAAGGATGATTTTCTTTTTTCTTCCTCCTATGAATTAGCTATTGAATTTATAACTAGCCTGTTTGAGAGGCAGGTTGGTCTAATGGCTGAGGCACTGCACTAGAAAATAGGAAACTATGAGTTCTAATCCTGCCTTAGGCATGAAAGCGGGCTGGGTGACTTTAGACCTGTCACTCTCTTTCAGTCCATTTCATCCCACAGGATTGTTATGTGGAAAATAGGAGGAAATAGCATTAGGTACCTTCACCGCCTTGAGTAATTTATAAAAATAATAAAGGCGGAATAAAAAAATCTTTAAAAACTCCTGTGTTTGTCCACCCATTTCTCCTACCTTTTTCTATCAAATTGGCCTCCACCCACTCAGCATTTTGATTACTCTTAAGACATCAAGCAAGAAAGTCTTTAAAACTTTGATTCAAGATTCTTTTAAGATTAGATGAACCAGAATAAAACAATGTTAATTACACAGTTCTCAGAGCCAAGAAACTGGCAACATTTAATGAAGTGTTGTACATCCAGAGTTTTCAAATAACCATTACCGGTAATTCTGTTCCTAGTATGATGGCATGAAGTTCTGAATGAGGAAACTATGTCTAGACAAGTGACATCTAAAGTCATAGTATCCTGATAAATACAGGATGGGTCAATTCAGGACAGTTGTTCCTGGAGGAGGCAACTGTCAAAAAAAACCCCATAAATCTGCTTTGTGTCAAGACTATTTTTTTAAGGAACTAGGCACCACTACTGGGGGGGGGGGGAATGTTACCAGAAGAACATTGTATGAGTTACACTGCCTTTCGCATAGATCACCAATATAACACTCCCATTTCCCCCACCCCATATCTTCTCTCCTCCTTCCTTCTCTTCAGGTGTACACCTTGGACAGCGCTCAAAGTTTCCATCATCTATTTAGCCCCTACTGCAGGGAAGACAAAAATAACCACTTAGAGAAGATGGCAGAGCAGATTGCCACACTGTGTGACACCCTCAAGGAATACCCTTCAATTCGCTATAGGAAGTTAGTACCAAGGGAAGAGGGAGGGAAAAACCGATATTCTACCGATGCTATGTTTAAAACCATATAAAGAGAATGAGGGCAAATTGGGGTGTAATTCTTGACAACATTGGAGTGCAATTGTGGAGCATATTGGCGTGAGGTCACATCTATTATGCTATGAAGCATCCTGCTACTTTCAGTTGATGCAGACAGGGACTGGTCTACTGTTTATAATGAATGTCTGCTGTCAGACCAGTTCATCTGCAGGATCTGATGTTTTAATCATGTGTGGGACATTGTTTCGTCAATTGAGCCCCCTGGACAATCTCTGCAGTATAAATGTATAAGAAAGTGGGCCAAGAAAGACATTCTTTAATTTGTCCAGGCATTGGTCTCCCTTCCAGAATGCCAGAAGCCCTGTTTCTAAATAACTATGTGTTTGTGGTTGCAGTGGTTCTGAAGACTGTTGCCTATTGGCCGATGCAGTGTTGGCGAAGCTGAATGCCTTCAAAGCAGACAACCCAACCATGGGAGAGGTGAGCAATCCCAGAGTATCCCAGAATGTTGAAGAGCAGGCCAGTGGGTGAAACAAGATCGCAAAGACTGTTGTGTCAGTTAATGACAGATTTAAGAATGAATAGGTTGGGTGTAGAAACGGACCATTTTCTAGTCTCTCGTCTCTAGTTTGAAGAATCTAGTCTCTCATGAAAAGAATCCATCTTCCAAACACTATCCTTGATTATAAACAGCATATTTAACTTAAGCAGAAGTGGAGATGCCCAGCCAAGCATTGTCAAGATGCTTTTCGCAGAGGTCTCCAGGAGAGGCCCTTTGGTAGCTGGATAGTTCTTTCCAAGTCACATTTAGACCTTCACTAAGGACCAAGATCACAGGGAAAAAATGACTGCGGTCTCTTTTATGGTGGGTTATCTATTTAATTGGAATAGTACTATCTGTGTTGGTTCGGCTTTAACCCTTTCCCAGACTTACTATTCAGCAACATCACTTTCTCCAACTGCACACATTCTCACTGCTGCATTTCAGTTCTAAATAAATTGTGGGAAGTCCTCCAGGTTTTCCACATACCATCTAGTTAGCTAATAAACTGTTGATCTTTATGATTAGTCATGGAAATGCGCACGTCTTGCTGTGGTGCCTCACCATGGCAATGAGGAATATTTCTGGGATGGAATGAGCAAAGAATGCCAAGAATATATATTCCCTGAAGTATTACCCAAGGCATGAATGAATTCCAGCTGTCCAGCTAAAGAAAACAGGTAACTATAATGCTATACATAGATGCTGGAGGCAGATGATCACTCTAATGACAATGGCAAAAGCATCGTTTCATACTGCACAGGAGAAAGCAATGATAATCCAAGAAAAAAGCATGGATAAAAATATAAAATGATCTACAATACAATGCTGGGTGATGGCTGTTCAGGCTGGGCCATCAACTTACTGTTGTTTTTCTTACTACTAAGAAAAAAACCCCTGAGGAGTACTAATGATGTTTATGTGCTAATGATGTGGCTAGATTAAAGAAGTCTAGTTGCTGATTTTGTAGCAAAAAAAGAAAATTCAAAGCCGCAGAGACAGAATTATAGTGGGGACATGAAGCGTAAGAACATGAGAAAGCTAAACAACAGTGAAAAAGTCAAACTACTACAAAATAATATCATGGGCAACAGTAAATGGAAGTAGACTGGAACGCCACATTTTGAGTCAAGAATATCATGCGGTTTACTACTCAAGACATGAAAACCAGGGCTGGAAAAATGCTTTTATAGTTAGGAAAGGTATAGCAAGAACAGTACTTGGCTGCAATCAAATATATCAATTAGACCTTTTGGACAGTTAACAGCAGTTAGACTTTTAGATTGACTTTTGTCCTAATGTATCCTCCAACAAAGAGATGCAGTGGCTCAGTGGGTAAGACTCTGAGCTTGTCGATCAGAAAGGTCGGCAGTTTGGTGGTTCGAATCCCTAGGGGGCGGTGCTCATCCCCGTTTCAAAGCCAAAGAGCTAGCGTTGTCCAAAGACATCTCTGTGGTCATGTGGCCGCATGACTAAACAGAGCGCTGTTACCTTCCCACCAAAGGTG
>JANHFQ010007736.1:196836-211192 GCA_032468035.1 Aparallactus werneri | reverse complement strand
AGTATAAGCCAAGGGTGACGGTTTCAGCACATTTTGGGTGCTGAAAAACTCAGATTATACTCAAGTATATATGGTACTGGAGAGAGAGAACTTTCTCAAAATCTCACCAGAATTAAGACTCGCCCCATAATTTTTTCAAACTTCATCCACTGCTAGCAAATCTCACAACAGATAAGCAAAAGGAGAAGGGCATCCCTGAGCAGTTAATTGCAGCTCCCATCCCTGCTTCCAGTCTTGATAAAACCCCCAAAGCAAAATCAATTATCAATCTGTGAGATCAACTCAGGGCTAACCAATCCTACTAGACACCTCCTGGGATGATCCTTATCTCTTCCACACACTGAACATCAGCCAGAAGAATTACAATTTTTGGCACATGGAGGTGGTGAACAGATATCCCCATTCTCATAGATGTTAGTCAGTTTATCAGGGTGCAATCCTAGCATTGACCAGAAAACTTGAGAGAAGTTACTCTTTTGATGATACTTTGTCATCAATGATCAGGTTGAATAAGAGAATTTTAGCAATCTACAAGGCTGCCAGCTTTTTCAGAATTAAGTCCTGAACATATTGTAACTTTTATAGATGCCTTCCACTGCTGTTGTCTTTGATCTATCTACTTCCTTTTATTTGGGGGGGGGGGAAGCCCTTGTGTCCACACATCTATGGCGGTCATAGGTCATGGGTTATCCCAAAGATTCTTTTCTAAAAGACAAAGAACTGAAGAAGCTTCTTGGATGAGATGCGAAATGTTTTCAAAGAAAAAAAAACCCAGGAAAAATCCAGCTGCCTTTTGGAAAAGCACCTTTGGGGCTTGTGTCCACACATATCACTAGAAAGGAAAGGGAAAAGAGAGAATTCCCACCAGTCTTATAAAGATAGTCATTTTTTCCTTCACTCCTGATTTGGGCAGCAATAGAGGGGAAAAAAGACATTTATTCCTTCTTGTATTTTTCTCTACACATTCTAGCCATAATGGGAATTGCCAGAATGCTGCCCACATTAAACAAAACCTGAATTCCCATATATTTTCTTATTAAACAGAGGTGTTTATCTTTCCTATATGAGGATGTACACATCTGTCCAGCCATCCATCTTAGCTCTTATATATATCAGACTTTGAAATATGGTGGCTGCAGGAAGCTGGAGCAAGATCCTCAACCCTAACAAGTACTTTAAGCCTGGGGGAGGGGAATTACTTTTGGGGTGGCTCTAACCACACCTTCATGTTTCCCACTCAGAAAAAGAGGAGTGAAGGGGTTCCCACGGGGTGGCTGAGATCCAAGCATGCAAAGGCCCCACCCTGAAGCTGAGGCAACATATGGGACACTAGAGGGGGGAGGGGAACAGTAAGGTGATTTGGGGTCCAGCCTGGCATCCTTAGGGATTTTACCAAGATCCTCATCCAGGATGCCGTTGGGAGGTTTCATACCTACAAGGGTCTTCAAACGTGGCAAGTTTAAGACTTTTGGACTTCAACTCCCAGAATTCCTGAGCTAACATGACTGCAGGAGGAATTCTGGGAGTAGACGTCCACAAGTCTTAAAGCTGTCAAGTTTGAAGATCCCTGCTATAGGAGGAAGAACACTTAACTTAAAACCTTTCTTCTCCATCCTTTTCTCAAGCTACTGTCTTCCAGTTACTGGTTGCAACTGATGGGGAGTTGTAGTTCTACACATCTGCAGGACATCTACCAGAATGCCTTTGGGAGAGGTCCTTACACAAAACTATCTGCTCCAAGATCCACTGTATGCATGACTAGGGCTCCTTTGGCAGAAGCTCCATTTGGGAGGCATTCTCATCAATATCACAGATGAGGCTTAAATGCCCAGATGTTTTGTCCCACCTGTATAGGCCATTCCTATTCCAAATTTGAAGTACTTAGTAAAAAGTGCAGCTTCTTTCTTTATGATAATGTAGTGGTGGAGAGAGGAGAGACAGAACTAAGCAAAATAAAAGCAAGCTAATCCAGATTTCTGAGCTCCTGTCCCTAGACAACCCAAGAGATCTGAGTAAATTAGCAGAATTAACCCTTCAAGGAATTCTGAGTTGGTACTACCTCACTTTGGATCTCTACTATCTGCTCCAGCTAAAGATTTGGAGAACCACTCGTTCATCCATCCCACTGCACAATTTGAAGCAAAGACCATCTCCTATCCTGCAGTACCAGATCAAAGTTGCCTCTGGAAGCACAGTCACCTCCTTCCCTATAGACTTACCAGCTTGATTGGTTTTTGATGCAGATCAGCTTCCTTAACAGGCTTGTCTTGAAAGGTGGGCACCAAGCCTCGATGGACCAAAAGTTGCAGCAAGGCAGCATTATCCTTTGGGGGAAGGGTGCCATCAGGGCCTGAAGGCAAGGCCTGGCACCAGGCACGGCAGTAGACATCAGAAGATAGCAGCAGGCGGATGAGAGGAGGCTTCATATGCTCCTGTTCATATTGGTCTGTATAAAAGGGCTCACGCAGTTCAGCAGGGATGTGTTCTGTAAGAGAGAAGAAGCAAGCGGTCACGCTGAAGGTATCTCCCTGTAAATGTGGCACCCATGTCTAGTTGCCTTGAATGCTCCATTAGCTTTGGCCCCCTGCTTTAGCCCCAGCTCAGTGAGCTGCAATCAGAGATGGGAACACTGGATCCGGGCACAGCATAACCAGGCTCAAATCCTTCCCAAACACAACAGGTTATCAACTTTCCATCTAACTTCCTCCCACGTAACTAATCTTTCCCCTTCTGAGGGCCTCCAGATATCTTGGGCTGCAATTTCCATCTTTCCTCTGGTTAGGATGATGAGAATGATAGCTTGATACATCCGTTAAAGGATCAAAGGGAAGCTTGCTATATGAATAAAGGAGGGAAATAATATAGATTGCACCCTTCACTGGCGTTTAGGCTTCATATACAATGACAAGTAACCCACATCAGAGAAGAGGAAGAAGAGCTGTGAGGTGTATTGCTATACTGTTCCCCAGGCCTTTTGGTGTCTACTTTATCTTCCACTGTCTCCACTGATTTGTCTCCTGTGTTACAGATAGTTAGAACAAGATAGTTCTGCAGAAGGTTCTTTCTGGCCTAACTGTGAATGAAGAAAAAGAAATTGTGTAGCCTTCCAGCTGTAAAGCCCAGTGAGGTTTTTTTTTATAATGGAGGTTGGTTTCTTTGCTCTTCTGAGCCTGGAGTGAATGGGAATTGGACAGAAAGCTGCAATTTTGCTCCATGCTGCACCTAGCACTCTCAGCCTGTAAATGAGACCAAAGCATCTACTCAGTGAAGAGAAGTACTTTTCAAATGTATGAGTTCATGTTCTGTACAATGTGCATTTTTAAAATATACTTCTGGGCTCACTTTCAGTATTCTTAAATATACTGTGATGGTTGTTGTTTTTTAAAAATCCAATTTCAGTTTATTGTGGTCTTAGACCAGTACCAGTACAGTGATATGTAGTTAGATTCCATCCCTGGCATACTTTTATTCCTTTACCAGGGATATCAAACTCAAGGCCTGTGGGGTGCTTAGATCTGACCTGCAAGGCTGCCCTGGAAACAGCAAAGACCAGCCTGCGGTGCCTCTGCCAGTGAAAATGGAGCTCGGGAGGGGTGCTCTGTTTTCTCTGGCAGAGCAATTGGGCCACCTCAGGTGTCCCGGACACGAATGGCATCGAGTTGGCCATGCCCACCCAGCAACCTGAGGTCAAACACAACTCTGATGTGGCCCTCAATGAAATCGAGTTTGACACCCTTGCCTTTACTATGTCCAGGAGTACATCAGATCTTGATAAAGACAAGGGTTGGGTTCCTACCCACTAATAAGGAGAACTAGCCTTACATCACAAAACTTCTTTCTCCATTATAAAACCATAAAGAGATCAACAGCAACCTAGAAAGAAGGAAAAGTACTGCTTTTCCCAACTGTCTTATTAAGAGGGATGAACCTTGCAGTTCTCTGAGTGTCATGGAAAAAAATAAATCATTCTGTTCCTAGACTGATAACCAAGAAATAGTTTAATGTATTTTAGGGACGGATACAGCAAGGAAAAGGTTAGTGTCCATTTGTTCAGGCACATCAAGGCTTCTAGCACATACAAAGATACATGTGTGAATGCTAGCCCAACATTTCTAGATACAGGTGACTTGGTAACATCTGAGATTTAGAGTTGGAAGTTTCCCCATCTTCATCTTCCTTACAGAAGCTGCAACAGCTTATCATTCTTATTTAAAATTATTTCCATATAGCAAGAAGAAAATAGAGCAGAAATAGAGCAGCAAAGAAGAGAATGGCCAGATAATTACTTAGGCAAGCTACTCTTGCTATATGATCAATATTAAATGGGATGAGTGAGGAAAAAACTGAGCTTCCAAAAAACCAGTTTCACACAAATGAGGCTGACACACAAACACATTCCATCAAATAACATAGTTAGAAACAACCTCTGTTGTAGTATCACCTGCAACATCTGATTATATACCTGGTAAGATTTTTAGCAACTGTCCCATGTAGCCACCTTAGATGAAGAAAGGTTACAGAGCTATAACTACAATGAAATAAAAGTGTTTAGGAATACTGTATCTAGTTTCTAAGCACAAGTGATGAAAGAGTCAGAACTTCAAATTTCACCTTTAGTTTCACCTGTTTAGTTTGCAAAAGGTGTGGGTTTGCAAATAAGCCAGAAAGTAGATCAGAAAGCAGGCTCTTGGATTATTTATCTTCTTTTGGGAATAGTGAAATTTCATTCCCCAGAGCCTCTGATACTCTTGACTGAGTACCAGAAAGCAAATCATAATTTATTACTCTGTGAAAAAAACCCTGACATTCACATGCTCTATTGACTACTTCCTCAAGAGGCCACGAGACTCAGAATCAGGATCTACGTGTCAGCTCCTGCCAGTAAAGCTGGCTGGGAGGGACGGGACATCCCTGAGTTAAGAGAGCAGGGAAGGAGAACAGGTGGAACAGCTTCACCAGCTGATTCAGCACCACCTGATCACAGCCACCACTGCAAACTTGGCTAAAAGCCCAGCTCCTTCTAGCTGATGGAGCAGACTTACCCTAGCTAGGAGGGCACACACACACCCCATGCATAAAGGGAAGAGATTGCTTAGGGCAGAAGATATACATTCCCTCTCAAATATACTTCAGTTATCAACAGTTCCTATATTGTTCCTACATTTTCTTGAGTCCAGCTTCAGTTTAGAAGGGAACCTAACATTGAAATATACAAGTAAAGGAAGTAATGCTTTGTTACAGCATGAGAGGCCACAGGACAAAATGGACCTACACTTTCCATACTAAGAACTTTATCAGACAAAGCCCACCCACCCCAATGGGCAAAATTTAAACTTACAGATAATTGATTACCCATCTACTGTTTCACCTCATGGGTCAGTCATTTCCCAGGACAAGTTTTGTGAAAATCTTGTAAAGCTTAAATCTGACCAAGTAGATTTCTCACTTAAGGAAACTATTATCCTCTCTGCATCTGAAATTCACAAACCTTTCAGCAATAAAGGCTATTTATTTAGCCAACAAGAAAGCTTTTAGGATACTGCTGCCAAAGTCTTAAACTCATAGACCAAGCCCCACTTGAGGTTGCACTAACACAAAGACACCCATTTCCTTCAAGCCAGGAAGTCCTAACATGATTCACATCCTGGGTCTTGAAGTACAGCTGCCATTGATAGAGCAGGTACCCAATTTACTGAGTAGGTTTCAGTTTCTGTACAACCCATTATCATTCAAGATGGATGCCAGATTGCCATAAGGTGACAATTTTGCAATTGGCCACTTAGCTGATTCAGAAGGTGTGGCGCAAAACAGTAAAGATTGGGAATTAAGACCATTTTTAAATGGCTAAATTCCAAAGGAAAAGTTTCTTAGAATTACCTTTGCCCTGAGAGTGAACCAATGGAAGATTAGTCATAATGCCAAGTACATCACAGCACGGTAGGTATGCCCAATGACCTGGTTCACAGACAAACATCGGTCAGTTGTCTTTTTGCTCAGCTGATGAATCCAATTATTTTGTTTTAGTGTGAGAGCCAAGCCCACTATGTCTTGCTTAACAACTCATGGCTGTAAGTCCTGACTTTGCAGACGTCCAAATAGAGGGCAGAAAACAACTTTTCTACTTTACATTGATCTCTTCAGTACACGTTGTCCTAAGCTTATGTCCATTTGTTCAACAAAACTCAAAAGTTATAATAACACTGGAAAAAATGGACATATGATCAACCCTCCAAGTTCCAGCCATGCAGTGCCTCTATGGCCATGTGATCCAAACACTCAGATGCCACTAGATATGACTTTCATTATGAGATGTAAACCTGCGTAGCTGATGGGACCATGGCAAGGGGCGGGTGAAAGGACTTTGTTCTAAAATGAACACAGCAAGGGCAAAGAGTTAAATGCTCCTCTCCTCCAAACACATACAGTTTCACTTCCACAGCAGGAGATGGGAAACCTTTTCAGCCCTAAGGTTGCCACTGGCAACAGAAAACCATCAATCCTGGGTAGGATCACTCAGAGAAATTAGAAAATTCCTTCTGGAGATGGCTAGTTTCTCATCACAGCCATTAACATCAGAAAATCAGTGATCTAGCCTGCTACTAAGCAGGAAAATGCACGAGGTCTTCTACAACTTCAACAGCTGCTCATTTTGCATACATAGAACTGCAAGTAGACTTTGGTCTGTTCTTTTCTTTACTATATATAACTTGGATAAGGCTACTAGATTGGGTGGCAAAAATTCATTGTATGCAGCAAAGGGTGTTCTACCTTATCTAAATCTCACTTAAGACCTTCTATTCAACTACTATCTTCAGGAGGAAGTAACACCAGCTATTACATACTTATGATATATACACTTACTTTTATACATAGATACACACATAGATGCAGACATGCCTGCAAGTAAAAAACTATGGTAAGTTATAGTAGAGTGAGTGAGGATGTACCTTAGAAATTGTTATCAGTATATTTGGAGTTGGTGGGAGATGTTGCTGGTTTTTAGTATGAGAAAATACTTAAAGATGTGTATCAAGCACACCCTGGTAGTAATTTATTTATGTATTCATTTTTACAGTCAGAGCCCACTGTCCTTGTAAATATGACCAGAACAATTTAATTATAAGAGGAAAAAAATTCTTGGTTATTAAAACCAAAGTTCCTAACAGAAGTTTTAAAAAACCAGCCATCTCTAGTCAGATGCTTTCTAGATGTGTTAGACTGTAACTTTCCCCCATTTGGCTGTTTTCCAGATTTTTTTGACTACATCTCCCAGGCTCCACAACCAACACATTGACCAGGAATTCTGGCAGTTTGCAGGGCTGTGAGTGAATCAGGGAGGGAAGAACTGTACTAGGCATACAAGGACTGGTGGTCAATGGAACAGAAGAACAGGAAGAAGCTACAGTATTTAAAATAGCAAACAGCCTTTGCCTCCAAAGCATCTGAGAATCAGAGTTACTCCTATTGAGACCAGAAGGTCAGTTTCATAGACAGTTTTTATATTAATATCCCAGGCCTGCCGAGAGATAGATGAGACCAAAAACTCTAAACTGTACCACAAATGTATTGAACTATATTCCCAAGGCACAGGAATTTAATTCAAACCAGGAAGCTGTTTTGTAAAATCACATGTGGGAATTTCAGCAAAGCAGCCAGATTACAGAGAAAAACAAGCAACTTAGCCAGTTACCTACTCCTCCCCCTTGGAATGCTAAGGTCACCATTTAGGGATACAGTCAAGGATGGGAGGCAAGTAGAAGTCTATAAAGACAAATGTAATGGACCCCAGAGATGTGCCAGGTGTAAGACAGTATCCACGCTACAGAGACCTGGTTGGTCATATATACCCTGTTTCATAAGTCTCTCAGGATTGGGCAGCCTATAAATTTCTAATTCTAATTCTAATACTACTACTACTAATAATAATAATAATAAGAAGAAGAAGAAGAAGAATACAGAGTTTGCTGAATGAGATTAAAGGTCTATACAGAGCTTTATTTTTGCACAATAAATAACCATATGCCTAGAAGAAGGAGATGTGCAGCGAACCGAGTGGCAGCCAGGTTGAAACCAACCCCTAGCTGTAACCTCTTACTTTGTGAAAAGATATATATGCCAATATATATGTATGTGTGTGCCCACAATCTCACTTTTAAGC
Organism: Aparallactus werneri; assembly: GCA_032468035.1. Classification (NCBI taxonomy): domain Eukaryota; kingdom Metazoa; phylum Chordata; class Lepidosauria; order Squamata; family Lamprophiidae; genus Aparallactus; species Aparallactus werneri. Next base: position 203,034 of record JANHFQ010007736.1, on the reverse strand, counting down.
CAAGTAGTTTTTAGGCTAATAAAATATTGTTCAGCTTCTGAAGCCAGGATGACAAATGCAACCCCCTAAAGACCTGCAAATCACAGTGCAAGTCAGCAGCCTTCTCAAAACTGCTGCAGGAATCATTACTATGTCAGCCATGCGGTCACTATTATAATAATTAAGGGGTGATATGCATCCCTATAGTCTAAAAGGGACCTGATATCCCATCTGATAGAAAACAATGACCAACTTTGGTAGGAGAGGTTCAATGCCTCTAACAGTGTCTCATGGGATCCTACCTGAGAATATAATTAAGACAAAAATAATAATAATGGAGGATATAAGTTCCAAGCATCCATGGCCTAGTTAAAAAGAGTTTGGAAAAATACCAAGAAGAGACAAGGCAAGCATTCAATCAAGCTACCATGGCAAGCACTTTCCTGAGAATTCAATGCATAATGTCCAGTCTTGACATAACAAAGCAAAATCACCAAAAAATTAATCAAAGACTTGATTCGAGATGAGAAAATTCGGCAAGGGGAACCATATAGTGTCAAAAGGGAGTAAGAGCAATAGCTTTTCAGTATAGATTGTCTCAGTGAGTTTCCTCATAATAAACCGCAGATGTCCAATAAATTGATCAAACAGCCATGTAGGAAAGGTGGGCATATGTTACCAGAACCTAGCTCTTAACCAACTATACTCCCAAATGTTAGAGAATCAAGGAACAAACAAAGCAACTAACAGTCTTTTTAAAATATACAGCAGACAAGAAAAAGGAAGCAGTTGTTGCTTAGCAAAAAAAGACACAGACCTCCGAAAATTAGTTTAGTTTCTACCATTGAAATACTCAAAACAAACATTTACTAACAAAACCTCTAACCATGAAGAAGAAAACAGAATTAACATTATTTTTCAAGACTGAATGAATATTACTATTTAGCAAGCAGTCTCCACTAAAAACGTCTAAGGAATTCCAATGAACATTTTAAGGGTTTCATAAAGTAAAATATAATATGTAAATTGTGAGCAATAAAGACTGAATTGTTACTTAAAATCTGGGAACTAGTGTCATAAAAAGTTTGCATGGCAAGTGACTCTGACCTAAGCACTGAGGTGGAGATAATTCAATACCATGATAGATGAGAAATTTGGGGATTGTGGTCCCAGCATATTTAGAGGACAACATATTAGTTTAGACCAGGTGTGTCAAATTCAAGGCCTGTGGGCTGAATCCAGCCCACACGGTGCTTAGATCTGGCCTGCAGGGCTGAATAGTGAAGGACCAGCCTATGGTGCCTCTGCCAGCAAAAATGGAGCTCCGTTTTCACTGGCAGAGCACTTGGGCCACCACAGGCGTCCCCAACAAAAGTGAAGTTGAGCTGGCCACACCCCCTGGCCACCCCCCACCAGGTCAAACACAACCCTGATGCAGCCCTCAATGAAATCGAGTTTGACACCCCTGGTTTAGACCATCTCTATGTACCTTTTGATGCTGATGAGAATCTATATTGCAGCCCAAGGCATACAGCTACAGCATACAATTAAGTTGGATCTGTACTCATGTTTCTTTACATTTAAAAAAAAACCTGAGTATACTAATAAATACCATAACAATTTTTTTACATCAGTGTAATGAGTCAGCAGTGTGATGTTACTTTAAACAGGATTCCACTACAGAGAGCAAAGAGTAAAGAGAGGTCTAGTTAATTTAAATAAAATTGACATTGGCTGAAATGGATAATCATATACACATTTATATAGAGACCACCTGTCTTTCTGTTCTTTTCTCACCACCTTCATATTAGGCTCTCTGCACATCTAATTTGCAAGCATAGACTTTAAATAAGGCAAATTTGCTCAATTCAAAACTACTTGATAGTTTGGAGATGGACTGAATAAATCCTAGGTGGAGTTAATTTTTCTCTTTGCATTCTATTTCTCAGGCCAGCAAATTAAACCATAATAGCATTTTATATTCCCATATTATCAAGAAATAGCTGGTCCAGTGAAGAATAGGTTTGTCATATTGGACTGGATTAAAGTGCTACAGTTCAGCCTGTTTTATTCAGAGCATGACAATACCAAAATTGTGGTAACAGAGTTGCAAAACTCAATCCCATCCAATTAGTCAGCCAGCCAAACAATTGAAATTTTGGGTCAATTTCTACTGGTCATTTTTGATTTAGTCACTTTCACCCATGTCTTCTCCCATCCCTGCCCATCCCTTTGCCAAAATTCTTCAAAGGTATGGAAAGTTCCAAGTTGTGATCTAACATACAAGGGCCAAAATGTATCCAAGAAATTAATCTCAGCAGGCTACCTTAATTTACATAATCATAGCCAACTTTCTCATTTATACAACAGCAGTTCCAGCCAGTAAACCTGTTAGGGGATAGCTAGTTTACAGGGAAAGCATCAGTCACGAGATGGGTAAATTAAGAAGGTCTAACCAATAGGAATGATTAAATTTGTATCTACAGATTGTTCCAGAGATGGAGGCATTCCTGAGAAGAATCTGGGCCTATTTCTTGAATCATCAATATAAATAATCATTCCAGAATACTTTTACATATAGATGAGAAAAAGTGCAGGCAAAAATATTTCTGATATTTATTTATTTATTTTATTGGATTTTTATGCTACCCCTCTCCCAAAGGAGTCAGGGCGGCACACAAGCATAAAACCATACAATATAAAAGTTAAAAACAAATTAAATCTCAATTAATCCAATAAATAATTCCAAATTTAAAAAATGGGAAAGACAATTTAAAATTTAAAAATGGTTAAAACAATTTAAAATGGCCAGACGTGTTAACCCTAATACATTTGTTTAAAAAGCCACATCTTCAGGGCCCGACAGAAGGATCGCAGGTTGGGGATCACCCATAGCTCCGGTGGTAAGGTGTTCCAGAGGGTGGGAGCTCCCACAGAGAAGGTTCTTCTCCTGGGGGTCTCCAGCTGACACTGTCTGGCCGAGGGCACCCTGAGGAGACCAACTCTGTGGGAGCGGATCGGGCGATGGGAGGCTATTGGTGGCAGAAAGTGGTCTTGCAGATACTCTGGTCCTAAGGGCCATGTAGAGCTTTGAATGTCATTACAAGTACCTTGAACTGAACCCAGAAGACCACTGGGAGCCAATGCAGACCGCGCAGGAGTGGTGTGACATGGGAGTATGACTACCCGCGCAGCCGCATTTTGTACCAGCTGAAGTCTCTGAGTGCTCCTCGGATATAACATGCATTAGGTTAGGCTACAAGATATCTGATGAAATCACTTGCTAATACTTATGTTAAAAAAGGATGTTAAATTTTATTTTATTTTACTGCACCTTCAATCATGTGAATCCCCCAAATAAACCTGCTTTGAACTATGGATAACTCTTACCAGCAGCCAATTTCTGGAACAGCTGGTAACTGTGCCATGTTTATTTTGGGGTCATGGGACAAGAAGCAGTCACACCCCGAAGGATTTGACTCCCAGACTGGACAGTGCTTTAAGTTTCTGCCAATCCCAGGAAACACATTCTCCACTTTCCACTGAACTCTGAACCCAGCACTGGCTCAGCAAGCCTGATTATTCTGGCCTCAGTCCAAGGCAAACGACAAGTCTTACTTCCATCACAGTGTATGCTGTTGGTGTGTCATCAAGATGACAAGGAACAGTAGGGACAAGGGGAACCTGTTTCACTTGGGTTTGACCAGATACATACACTAATTCCAAAGATGAAAACTGGTCTCCCAATTCCACCCTTGTGAGGATATTCAGACACACAGAGACATGGAATTTCAATAAGTGTTACAATTACTCTACTCTTTTCTTCTCCTTGCTCCATGGAATAGTTGTTGCATCTCACTCAGAGGAGGTGGTTCCAACTCATGGTTCCAGGAGTTGAGGAGCAAACAGTTTCTGGGCACAAAAGCCCTGGACCAAGAGGAGAAAAAATATTAATTGACGCACAAGCCATTTTCCTGCTTCCAGGCTGGCCTGAATCCCAGCAGGACTCAAACCCTATTATGCTATTTCTAGGTCAACAGCCTCAGAGGAATGCCCCTCATTCACATACACACAAACACAAATACATACACAGAGACATCGAGAGGAAGGTCTGTCCACTGCCAATATCCTGATTGGAGATTCACTGGTGACAGGAAGCATCTCATATTTTTTAATATTTAAGTTTGACAAGCCTCAAAATTAAGCAGTACTTCACATGCCACTTATGGTTCAAGCGAGCCCATTATCACCATCTGCAATCATACTGTGAGAGCTATGAAATGGGTCTTCAGGAGAGATTGATGGGTTCAAATCCAATGTCCATGGGCTCACCTCTTTGGGGTGGTGAATTTTTGTTTTGGGCAATCAAGAGAATGAAAGGATGACATCACAAGAGGAAAGCAAAATCTAGGTTATCAAGAACTGGAGAGAAGTGCCGATGACACCCACTTTCCTGGAGGAACAGCAAGGATGTTAATCCCACTAGGGATTTTCTGCTACCCCTCCTTTTCCTTTCATTGTGCACAGCCAATTTGCAAATCCTCACAGAACATTAATTCCAGGCCCAGCAGAGACAAAGGGAACAGCAGCTAGAGCCCAGGGGGTTGCCTGGGTGCAAAGTCTGCCGCCTGGCACTGCCAGACGACCAAAGAGGACCATGGTAAGAGGCAGTGGCCTTTCCATTGCACTTGTTTAGACACCCCGCAAGGATCAAACATTCATTACGTCCTTTTCGCTCATAAAAGCTAATGAACCGGGGAGGGGGCCCCTGAAACAATATAGCTGAAACTGGTAGCATCCTTTTCCCCAAAGAATTTTCCATTGCCGAACAAAGGTAAACACCAATATTGCCTTCCTGTTCAAGGATCCGTCAGTGCCACCAACTAGGGTGGGGCAGCCATGATACCATCAGGCTTGGAGAACGTGGTCCTTGGGGTGCTCAGCCAAGCGAGTGTTGCTAAGCCTTTGATCTCACCTAGCAGCCTGCTAGTCCTGCAGAAGATTAGGCTGTAACAAAAGCCAACACAAAGCTACAGTATAAGGCACTGGAGGGACTGAGAAGAGAAGAGGGAGGAGATAATATTTACATAGGGCAGTGTAGGACAGGAGCTGCGGTAGACATGGCAAAATGCCCCCCCTCCCACACCTCTTACTACCCATCTCCCAGGCCAATCTGGGAAAAGCACACACCTGTTTGGTGAGAAGAAAAGATAGGAAGTAAATCCTCCTAGGCGCAAGGAGACCCCAACTGCGGGCTCTGCCAGCCCCACCCGGACCACTATCTGGTTGAGAAGGCACAAGGAGCTGAGCTCATTGTTAGCACCAAAAAAGGGGGGTGGAAGGAAGATTGCCAAAGCCAATTGCCACCGCACCCCTGGACAGATGCGACCAGGTGGGTGCATCCCTGAAGCCGGGAGAGAGGAGGGCGAGGCTGACATATTGTTCTCCCAGCCGCCAAGCAGAGGGAGAAACCGGCTCAAATGGGGGGGGGGAGGAAAGCCGGAGTCAATAAGCTGCTAGAGAGAGGGAGAAAGAGAGAGAGAAAGATCGAGTCACAATAACGTCCCGGGGGAGATAATCCCCGCTCCCTCACCACCTTCTCTATGAAAAAGAAAATAGAGGACATCGGCCAGCACCATAGCAGCCCCCCTCTCCGCATGCCAACCGGCCGTACCTGCACCGCCGTAGGCTTTGGCGAGCACCCAGGCCAAGCTGGCAGCGCTCCGCGCCCGAGGGAAATCATACTGATCCAAAGGCTTGATCTCAGGCACTAGGAAGCTCTTCCTCATGGCCGCGGCAGCTGCAGGGGCAGCGGCAACCATGACCCCACCACCGGGAAACAGAAGTGGACACGGCCTGGTGTGGCGGCGGCGGAGGAGGAGGAGGAGGCGGCGACCAGGGCGACAGCAACGGAGACTAAGCTGGCGGCAGTGGCCCCAGCCGAGCGCATCCCCGTCCGGTTTTTTTTTCTCTTCTTCCCTCCCCTTCAGCTCCAGGTGCGAGCGCCCGCCCAGTCGTCCCAGTTTTTCCCGCCCCCCCTCCACTGCCACGTGATCGAGGCCGTCAATCAAGGCATGAGGCGGAGCATCCAGACAGGTAATTGCCCGAGGCAAAAGGAGGCGCTAGGTCTGGGTTGGATTTGAAGCCGCAGCCCGGGGTGGGTGGGGCGCGTGCGCGCCTTGCACCAAGCAGGCTGGAGGAGAAGGGGAGGGGGGCAAG
>JANHFQ010007736.1:180111-191212 GCA_032468035.1 Aparallactus werneri | reverse complement strand
TCTGCCCTGTAAGCCGCCCCGAGTCCCCAGGAGAGGGGCGGGGTATAAATCGAATAAATAATAATAATAATAATATAGGCAGTCCAAACTTACAACTGGTCACTTAACAACCTTTCAGAGTTGCAACGGACCTGAAAAGAGGTGCTTACAACCCGGGTTCATTGTTCCAACAGTTGGGCCCCCCTCCAAAGTCGTGTGACTTGAGATTTGGGATCTTGGCAACACTGCCTTACTTAAGTCATTTGCGGTATACCACAGTCACAGGACCACAACTTACTACAGTTTTGCTGTTATTGGCTTGTTTAACAATAGCAAAAAAATTAAAAAAGTTGTAAAACTCAATCAGTCACATGACCAACCCATTTTATGACTATCACAACATAGAACTGTAATGGGAAGACTCCATGATGGTCATGTGTTGTACAGAAAATCAAGCAAATAAGACTGGGATCTTATAAAGCAAATAAGAGCTATGGTGGTGCAGTGGTTAAAATCAGTGGTGGGATTCAGCCTATTCTGACAGGTTCCATAGAACCAGTAGTGATAATTTTGAGAACCGGAAAATACCACCTCTGATTGGCTGACCCCAGCAAAGACCACCTCTGATTGGATGAACACATAGCCACACCCACCAAGCCATGCCCACAGAACCGGTAGGGGAAATTTTTGAATCCCACCACTAGATACAAGGCCTTCATTCTTGAAGCAACTTTGGAGAATGCTGTTCCGTAGCATATCCTGTTTTCACGTGGTTTTTAGAGGCTCCAGAGGCCACACAAGAGGCCTTTTTGCACAAATTCTGAAGGGTCTCGAATGCAAGAGCGCATCCTATTGCATGGGCCTCTACAGCCTTCAAAAATCTCACAAAAGCACACTCCATTTTAGCACAATGCTTGGAAGCTCCAGAGGCTACACAAGAGCATAGCTCTCTCGTGTGACTTCCAGAGGGCATGCAAGAACATACCATATATATCACACAGCATGTAATTTTTGATATGCAGTCAGAGGTTCGCCATCATTGGTCTAGTACACAGGTGAAACATATAATTTGTAAGGTGCAGTGGTGATCACCAATTTGGAGTGTTTTAAAGGGGGATTCGTGAAGGATAAAATACCAGTAATCATGATAAAAAATATACTGTAGTTATGGTGGTTTGCCTGTTAGTACCAAATCCTGCAGATCAAATAGAGAATGTTGCAAAGATGTTCTGCTTTTAATTTTGCCAGAAGCCAGTATGGGAATATATTAATTGACAAAATGAATCTCAAAACTGATCCCCCAGAGCTCTTGCTATGTTTCTCTATTCCCTTTCTTCCTAAGATCTGATTATCCTTTAACATCAATCAGGACAGCCAGGTTTAATAAGGAGCTTATTTCAATGTGGAATTTTTCAAATGTGCATAAAGATTATTCCAGTTTCCCCCTTGAATCCTCTATTGTAAGCTTCACAAATTCCTCCTCAATACGGAAATGAGAGTTGACTGAGTTTTTGACGCAATTTTGTTTTTTTTCCCCTCCAGTGGAGGGAAAGAGGGTACGTAACACACATCCCTACTGGTATAGATACATATTTTGAAAGATACAGAGAATATAGCAAGGGCAGAAAACAGTAAAGATAATAGAATATGGATAGATAGACAACAAATGGTAATACTGTTCTTAAAACAAGAGAATGTCAGTTTCTGCTCTGCCTTATTTTTCCAAAATGTAGCCAGCTTTCCCCTGCAATTGTCCCTCCTGTCATTATGTGCCAACCTCTCTCAACTTGTCTTAGATTATGGCACTGTTCCAGATGCATTTATTGCATTTGTATGATCCTGCTTTGTCTCAGAGAGGCAGGAGAGGGTTTTCCTAATCTTACTCCTACAACAGCAGCTGTTAGATAAGTTGAGCTGAGAGAGAGTAACTGGCTCTGTGATCAACCTTGGTCTCCCCATCCAAGCTCAGGTTTACCTCTCCTCCCAAATCTCCACAAATTTGCTTCATAGCTAGTACAATCCCATCTACTCCATCCCATGCTGCTGCGTTCTATAGACATGTCCCCAGGACATCTGGAGGGCATCAGTTTAGGAAAGATTATTCTAAGTAAACATGCTTAGGGGGATACTAGAAAGTTTATATTTCTTATTTCTGTATAAAGGTTACAAACAAACCATTAAGTTAAGCAGCCACCATATTGTATTAGTTAAAATCCTTGAACCTCACAGAAACAAACTTAATCCAAGATGCAGAGTTTTTCAGGATCTCCACTAATCTGATACAGGTTGTAATTTTATTTCCCAACAATCCACTTTTTCATGCTTGTAATTCTAAATCTATCCTAAAATAATACCCAAAATGCCTGCTGCCAACAGATTGTTATTAATCTGAGGGGTGGCTGTTTAGGAACTTAATGGTTTATTTGTAACCTTACACAGGAATAAGAAAATTTGTCATTGAATCAGACATATCTTTGATTACAAAATCTTACAACCTGTATATTAATTATTAAAGAAACTTTATTAAACAAACATGTTCTAAGACAATTCAACACAAATAAAATTTTATGTACTCTCTCTGTGTTCTAATCAGTTGCATCTCCCCACAAAAATTCTCTGGAAGATTAGAGGGCTTTGACAACAATGTGGGACAGATTATCTGTCAACTGCCCAGAGAAAGGAATCGCCCCAATATTCATTAAGATCACAGCTTATTTGGGCAGGCAAAAAAAAAGAGTATTGCTTTCTTCATGCACTTAAGATCATTATGAACAACTGAGGGCTGAGGAAAGAATATTGAAAACAGTACCACCTGTAGCTGAGCTCCCTTGTAGACTTTACCTTATACGAGTTCAAACGTGATTTTGTGTTATCTTAAGATGAGCTATGAAACCCGCCAGCTATTTGCAGAGGCAAGTAGCATATGCCAATGTATCTCTCTTGAATTGTGATGTTGTTTGTTTTGTCCTAATTAAACGTTCATGTAGTCACACCTTTAAGATCAGGAATGATAAGGAAGTGGGGCAAATGTTTTCTCCCTCTAATTACTAATACAATCCCCGGCCTTCCTTTCTTCCAGGGTCAGGATATGTTTGCTCTATCAGGTTATCTCCATGTAAATAGTTTGATTATCACTGAAATAATCCTGCCATTGTCTAATCCACATGACCCCAGCGGTTATTATTTCTGTGATGAGCTGAGCTGATGATCCAGCTGTAATAATTTCTGCCTTTGATTCATCTTGAGTGGAAAACAATAGCAGGAAAAAGAATTTCAGTGCAATGTCATACGATGCATAGCGCATATTTTACTTAATCAGAAGCAAGTTTTGTCAAATATGTAAAAGATTCTCTTGTTAGTTCTTGTTTCCTGAAATAAGAGAATTGGTTAGCAACTCAACTGTTCAAAATCCAAGATTCACACTAATCCCCCAATTTATATAATCAAGTCTCCACTAAAGACGATTTTGTATAAAGTCTAGCCTGTTTCTCCTATGCAGAATCCAGAGAAACCTTGCTGGCATGTGATGGCAGATATTGGAGGAAGAGTATGTGAAGGAGCCTCTAGCTTTTTATGTGAAATTGTTGATATAAATGTAGACATCTGTGTTTATTGCAGTATCTTTATCATGAACTCATGAAATCCCACTGCAAGATAGGAGGAGTCACACTTACTTTGTCTTAGCAAGCATTGACTTTTCCTTAGCAGCAGATCAGAAAATTATTTAAATGGGAAGGATAGAAATCCTGTGTATTGATAAATAATTATAGGAACATAGGTGGTTGTCAAAGGCTGTTAGATGAGATCTGTATCTATAAAAGAGAAGTCCCAGGAGTGAAGTAGTTTGTATATGCTCTATACAAAACCACCAATCTCCCCCAAAATTGACACAGAGGTACCTTTCCGTATGGAGAACAGCACTATGGGTGTCACCAAAAAGTAGGGGGGCTCTTTGCCCCCCAAAAAGAATGGCAAAGGGGACACTGCACCAAAACAGCAGGAAAGCTGTACTGAGCATGTGCAGGATAAGTGAGGAGGCTCTCTGGCCAATACAGGTAACATATGCAAATCACAGCCTCTCCAGGCAATAGAGGCGAGGAATGCAAATCAGGCAAAGAATGCTGGGAATTGTAGGCTGCATATCTCCCTGCCTGCAGCATGAGGACAGGAACTTTAGGCCCCACTATACCCAGGTGAAGCCGGGTAATAAGCTAGTCATACTATATAGAGCATAGTAAAAAATAATAAGAAGTATATCAGTCTCTCCAGGGCTGTTGGAAAGAGTATAGCAGATCACATGTGTGCTTAATATGAGTGGATATAAAGTGTAATAAATCAATACTCATCCACCAAACCCTCTCTCCACCCAACACCCAACCCAACTCTCAGTCAGGTTTCAGGAGACAAATGCACATAATTAACAGGCATGGAGGTCTATTCACCATCACCCAGAGGCAGATTATCTGATCTCTGCTCAGTCAGATTTCAGACTGTATTACAACACTGAAGCAGCATTAGGAGAACTGTGGATGGCTTGGGATGGGGATGCACATTGTGTATCCATCCTGCCCCTCTTTGATCTGCCAGTGGCTTTCAATAGAATTTACCATGTTGGGAGTTGCAAGTGAGGGAAAGTACTTCTTCCCTTCATGGCTGGTTCCAGTCTGTATTATGGGAGATAGGTCTTCTTTGAAGAGTGCCTCAGGGGATCAGGTCTTTCCCTACTCTTCTTTAACACCTGCATGAAAACGCTGGACAATTCAGCAGCATGAGGTGCAGTATCATTACTATGCTGATGATATTCACCCATATACATCTCCGCCCCCGACTTGTCAGGAGATGCTGGAGGCTATGAGGGAAGGATGAGGAAGAGCCAGGTCTCATTTAATCTTGGCAAGATGGAGTAGCTTTTGGTTTTTGGCTTTCCTAGATGCTGTTGACTTTTGATGGGATAGCACTCCCCTGTATACAATTTAGAGGTACAGCACTTGCTCCTAAGATACGTGGTAGCCATGGCTAGGAGAATCTTTAGACACATTCATCCGGCGTGCCTATTGTGCCTATCCTCCACTGGAAGGCCTTACAGTCATACCCTGGTCTCGTCCAACATCTTCCTCCTGGAATACTCCACCCATGGACCATCTAGAAGTTACAGCTAGTCTAGAGCGCAAAAGCCTGCACAAGTCTGGCTCTCATGTGGTTTGTCCATATGACACTGCTGCTGTACGAGGCTACACTGTGTCCCAGGTTCTTTCCAGGTCCAATTCAAGGTGTTAGTTATCACCTTTAAAGCCTAAACAGCGGAGGGCCAGATTATTTGAGGAACTGAGGTTATCTGCCCATCCCATAGTGAAAGTGCGATAGTGTGGGGATGTTCCAGGACTCTTCTCTTAAATCTAGTAGAACCTTGGAGATATGTTTTCTCTATTAATGTTGCATAGTATGGCTGTTTTTTCTTTTCTTCTTTTTACTGATCTTGCAGTGAGCCACACAGGGTTATTCTGTATAACATGGATCACCATGTAAGCATTTTAATGAATAAATTTCCTCATTGCACCTCTGGTATTGATGTACAAGTCCCATAGTCCACAAAAGCATGGTTGTGGCACTGATCATGTGAATTATTCCTTCCCGTCTTCTCCCAACTCTGATCAATTTTAGCTGTTTTTACAGGGTATTAGAGACATGTGACTGGAATAGCCCAAACAGCTGTCATAGCCAGCTGTTTGATCTCCCTCTCCACCCTTCCCAAACTGGCATATCTCCAGTTATAAGATTTCTTTCCTAATTAAAATATACCACATCTCTACCTATACATTACAATACTAGAAAATATGCTTGTTGAAAAGTAAATTTAAATGGGGGTGGTGGTGATATGTTTGTTTTGTTTTGTTTTGTTTTTGGCTGGGAAACAGTATTTTTTTAAATTAGTAGTTGTACATTTCCCATGTAGCCTTTCTCCTGCTCCTTGTGCTCATTCAAACCTCTACTTAACTATTTAGACATTGCGGCTCTATCTTGTTAATTTCACTCTCAATTCAGAAAGAAAGGAGTCTTAGCAAGGAGAAGGAAAGGAAGTCATTCAAAGTAAGAAATACTTGACAGACATTGTACAAATCTACTTCATTTTTACTGATTTGGACATGATATATACTGTAACTGTGAGAATTTAAAATGCCTGGAATAAATTATGACACTATAAAAGATTTGTAGGGAGTACAGTAAGGCTTTTTAGGATATTATCCTTGGTTGGCTATTAGTGCCTAATCAGTGTAAATGTCAGATCCCATACAAACAGGACTATCTCCAAAGTCACTGGAGTGTGATAACCACTATTTCAAATCCTGCGACTAACTGGTATCTTCTTCCTTATCATAGTTGTTTACTTGGACATTTCCATCCTATTTGGAAATCATCTCTATCTGGAATAATTGTAGTTTTCTCAGAATCAACATGAGGTGGGAAATATAAGGCAGTTTTCTGCCATTGGATGATTTTGCACCTCATGCTAAATTATAAAAATCTAATATCTAACTTTTGAGAGAAAAGGAAACTTCTAGTTCTGATGACCTTTTGCATGTCTATTGCAATGTCAAATAAAGTTAGAAACAATTAATTAGTTTCTAATTAACAGTTTTTCTCCCATTCCCATATTATACAGAAGTCGTGAAGAAAGCCTGGCCTTTACATACATGGCTTCCCTCAAAACTGCACATACCGTAGGACCATGAGCTTTCTCTGCATGAAACCGCATTTCACCTTTGGAAAGTAAATCAGACTTATTTTATTCTAAAATTCAGAGTAGCACAGACTGTGCACAGGTTAAAAAAAGAAAAAAGAAAGGAACATACAAGTCACAAAGTATCACTTCTATGACCATCTCCCATGTCTTTTATTACTTTCTTCTTTGCTAGGCAAGAATAATACTGCAGCTAGATAGGCCCAAGTTGTAACCAAACCAGAATAGTTAAGTTTGGCTTGGACGCCATGTCAATGCACTGCAAGGATTCACAGTGCGTGAACTCATTACATTAATCCTTCCAAACCCAGTAAAGCAGACCATTACTTCTCTGACAAAGAAGAGCTAAAAAGAAAATTTCCTTACCATGATTACTTAGAGATTGGTTTCTAAAGTAAGATTTGGAAATGGAGTTTCAGTTCCCTCGCAAGTATCTTTTTCCAGACTAATGTTTGTTCATAATGTGGTGTAAAATGGAAGAATGATAATGTGTGTGCTAGGAAAATATTATATACCCTCCTATTGGAGTAGAAGTTCCTAATTTAGAAAAGGCTGCAGCCTGTGCAATAAACTGCTACATATTTCTGGACTTATAAACTGATAACCTGAAAGGGCATTTTGAATTGTAGCATTGCCTGTAAGGAAATAGAAACCACACATTTAGCATTTTCATTGTGGCAACGTTTTTCTCAGCCTGACTGAAAGTCTGTGCTGCCTGCCTGCTTGTGCAACTCACAAGAGCACTTTACACAGTCCAGGTGATCGCTCCGTGATTTAACTTTTATAGGATTTTTGATTAATGGCTTATCCTGCTAGCTGAAGTAGTTTGAGTGGCTAACTCATACTGCAAACAAACTAATGCTTAGGACTCTTCAATATAGGACTGTCATGTTGCTTGTCTCCCATGCAGAAATCGACTGGAAATGAAAACAGCTTTAAAAAATTGCTATTCAGATTCTAATCCATTCTTCAGCTTTGGCAATGATGCTGGCCAAATGAGAAAAGGACCTTTGCTTGGTGGATTTCCCTTTATCCCATGTCTTTGAGGTCATGTGGTTTCCATTTGATGGACCATTTGTATGAGTCTCCATCCATTCTCATACTTGTTAGACCTATTAGGCAGATCAGACAAAGAAATCAACTCCATAAGTAGGCTAAAGCTATATTATTATTAAAACTGGCTGTAATAATACAATATCACAAACCTGATTGTTCTATACTTCTTCTTTCTAATAGTTCAGTCAATTAGATGTGTTCCTTAGCCACTTCTGAATGTTATCTCAGCATTCTGGACGTTAACAATACTTCACCCCATTTTGTCTATGTAACAGTTCCCACACATCTACATTAAAGCCATCTTACTCTCTGTAATACTTGACAACTTCCTTCTTGGTATGTCTACCAGACAGAAAATAAAAAGAAGGCAAAGAGTTAAATTATTCTTGTCTCTAGGCTTAGAAGAAAAAAATACTACCACAGTTTCAGTGGTTATTCAAGCATCCCTGAGTGAGACCTCTGTGGGGGATAGCAACCAGTGATCAGAAGGAATTCACAGTAAGTAACTGGAGGGATTTTCCTGAAAAAGAAAATAAAGAGCAGCAGGCAGTCTGCATAACATCTCTCATGCAGGCACAAGGGGAAAAGACTAATTTTATATAGTTGAAGAAAACATGTGCAGAGACTGCTTTCACAATAGGTTGGGGCAAGTTGAGCACAGCATCTTTGTCCTGACCTTGAGAATAGTGAGCCATCCTCACGTCAGGAGGAAGGACATGTGAATAAGCCCTTCAACAAATCTCACTCAGCACACTGAACTCCAAACTAGCCACTTAAATGATGTTCATAGTTTGCTGTTATATCAACCCAGGGATTTGGGCTAATTCCAAAAAATATAGTTAACCATGAATGTATTATATCCTGAAAATAGAGTTGAACGTAATAGAGGTTAATAGGAACAGAACCCAGTAAAATTTGTAGCATGAGTGGGGTAACGGTTACTTGTCTATAGTAAATCACTTGATGGCACACTCCAGTATTAGTGAAAGATGTTATGAATTACACAAATAATGTTCTCATTTTTTGTGAGTGAGATAGAAGTGCTTGCAAGCCAAGTTCTTCCACAGAACTGATCATTCCTACCCTTTTTCCAGATTAGGATTTATGAACAGGTTTCCCCCTTCATCTTGCCTTTAGTTTTAATAGATTGAACAAACTGATTTAGAACCTAAGTGTTGACCGTGTACAGAACTGACACTATCATCTAAGGAACCACAAATATTTCTGACAAATCCACCAAGCTTTGCAGGTTAGAGTTTATTTTCTGTTCCACAGACAAATTAGACCATGCTCCTCAAAGGATGAGGAAAGATTTCTGATGCATAGCAAAGAAGTAAATAGTGCTCATCCATTTCTTTTTTGAAAGTGGTGGCAACATATGGCTTGTGTAATCACATAACCAATTTCAACTGCCTTTTGAGGAGGGGAAGTGTGGTTTGTTGGCTGAAGTTACTGACATAATAAACACATAAGCAATATTTAACAGAAATAAATATACCTATATATGCTTGAAACAGCAATCAGTGATAGAGTGGAGATTTCCACAAAACCTGGAAGGCAGTTTTGATTTCTACAGTTTTCAAGTCAATAGTTTTCTGTTTCAGATTTCTTTGCATTTCCAGAACTTTCCCTTCAATAAAGCCATCTTACAACCTGATCTGTGTTAAACTGCTTGCAAAAAAAACTTTATACCATCTTTTACCAGCATTTCTATAGTCTGTATTTCAATGTAAGAAATACAAGGAAAAGGTTGTCTGCTGAAACGACAGAATCATGGGATAACAAACAGATGTGCTTATTGCAATTGATTAAAGTGGGGGAGATGAGTGTGAGTGAAAAATCTTTGTCTGAAGTATTTATAGACACTGAGAAACCATCTGTGTGATGCTACTTGCTTTGTGGTCTAGATGTGGAGACAGAATTGTACAAATATATCCATTCACATTTTAGCAGCTTAGCATATGAGGAGAAATTCCAGGAAAGGATTTAATTTAATTTAATTAATTGAACTTTTATGCCGCCCATTCCCAGGGTGGCTCACAACAAGGATGGAGAGCCCTTAGCTCTAATACTCCATAATAGGCTAAAAATTAGCCATTGGACAGGTTCACGTGATAATCTTAGCATGTGAAATAAACCTAGCCAGGCGGTATATCATTTGTAGTATATTGCTTAGTGATTGCTTTAATGAAATCAGCCAAGTATAAAAGCAAGTCACAGCTTAGCGTAAGTCCAACTATCAGTAGGGGAACTGCTACTCAATATGTAGTGATAGTGCAATTAAGGTGCATGTTCCCATTTTCCAATTTCACACGTTGGCTACCCCATCCTTACTCTTGGCATTTTGAATGAGGTCCTTCTCAGCACCATTAGTCTCTATTGGGTGCAATGATAGATTTTGAAATACTTTGAATATTTTTTTGAATTCAGTTGCAGTTTGTGGAGAGTGAATCATAGCTTTATATCCTGACCTTTCTGCTGATTTCCATAACTCAGCTAAGAAAGTGCTCTCTTGTGCTGTGTCAGGTTATTATCCACCTCAAAATATCTGGTGCCTTTCACAGCCAGATAAGCTAACCACACAATTTTGTTACATAGCCAGTCCAACTCTTGCAAACATTCCACTAGACTTCTTCGATTAATTATTTTCAAACCCCATTTCAGAGGAAAAAGAAAAGGCAGCCATTCAAACAGACAAGGTACAGCTTACCTTTGCAAGACGCACTCAGGCAAAACACTAATCAGTCACCTTTTAACCAGGTGAGTAATTGTCAATTTTTAAAAAAACTTTTCTTAAAAACATCAAAATGTTGTGGACTCTCACCTTGTCCTTTGCTGACTGAATTAAAATATAGTGACAAAAAAGGCTATGATTTTGGAAATCACGATTAATTGCAAGTAGTCCTTGACTTATAACAGTTCATTTAGTGACTGTTAAAAGTTACAATGGCGCTGGAAAAAGTGACATGACTTTGTAACACTTTTGCAGCTTCCCCCTTAATCACGTGATCAAAACCTAGATGTTTGGCAACTGACTCATATTTACTGTAGGACAGTTGCAGTATCTTGGGGTCATGTGATCATCTTTTACGACCTTCTGACATGCAAATTCAATGGGGAAGCCAGATTCACTTAACCAGTTTAGTACCAACTTAACAACTGCAGTGATTCACTTAGCAACTATGCAAGAAAATTGTAAAATGGGGCAAAATTCACTTAATTTTAATTCACTTGAGCTGAGGTGGCTCAATGGGTAAATGCAGTAATGCAGACTACCTCTGCTGACTTGTTCAGCAGTTTGAGAGATCAAATCCCACCAGGCTCAAG
>JANHFQ010007736.1:160934-174229 GCA_032468035.1 Aparallactus werneri | reverse complement strand
GGATTCGAACCACCAAACTGCCGACCTTTCTGATCGACAAGCTCAGCGTCTTTACCCACTGAGCCACTGCGTCCCTCCATCCTTGCTTTAGAAGAGTTAAATTGCTGTCTTGTTTGCAAATTAATGTGTGCAGAAGGGGAAAAATGGGGTAGACAATATGAAAGCTGGCGGACAGTAATTTCAGCAAGTACATGGATCATGTTTAAACATCTGTAGAGATTATCAGTCATCCAAGTCACGGTTGTCCCAAAGGTGCTTTTTCAACTGGACTTGTTTTTTCTTTTGGAGACGTTTCACTTTTCATCCAAGAAGCTTCTTTAGCTCTGACAGGATATTGGGAATCATGTTTAATGATAAAAGTATGCCAATGCAAAAATAAACTGACTCCCTACCCAATGAACCACACTGCTAGACTATTTAGGTTGCAAATGAAAGTGTCATATTTTGTTTTTTTAACAGTGCAATTACAAGAACGTGCATTGTGCTGCCACTGGTTTTCTGCATTAGATTAATATAAAATCTTTGTAAATTTCAAACAAAAAGATTGTTTTTGAAGTATGAACCTTTTTCTTAAAAATAGGTACGTATTGTTCATTTGTAAACTATGATATACTTAGTCCAAGGAGTCAGGTAGTGAAAAATCCAAGTGAATGTTTTCAGTCAAAAACGTAAAAGAATAATGTAATTTTATTAGAAATAATTTGTCTTGTGGCAGCAAATTTGCTTTTCAAATATTCTGTACATCTTTTCTTTTTATTTAAGTTGTGTGCTCCTTGATTTCTTGAAGAGATTTTTTTGATGGAAACTTGACCAATACTATTTGTTTTACTATTTGTTTTACTGCACAATATAATGAGGAAGCCCTGGGTATCCTCCACAGCTGCAACACAGGAAAAAACCCCCAAACATGTCTAACCACACCTCTCCCCCTTGGAAGCCTAATGCAAGGCATAATAGATGCTGCATTTCAGTAGCAGAAAATGAATGTCAAAAATACCCCTGTTGGGGAGGAAAAGTTCAAAACATTCTAATTTAAATTATGCAGGCTGTCTAAGTGCTTCAGTCTTTGCAAACTCCCACAATGGAATACTGACTCAAGAGTTGGCATATTCTTTTTAGGTTTTTGTCCAAATGTTATGTTCATACTGAACCAGTCAGATAATAGCCATAGGGGAATCTTGTAGTGGAACAGTTGTTAGTATTCTGAATTGTACTCGAATGGAAAGAAAACAAGGCAATGTTTTTGTTAGTGGAACATTTTTACATTCTTTAATATATTGTTACACAGTCTAAATAAACAATGAAAAATAAATGACACAGATGAAGGGAAGGCAGTTTCCTTATTAGCTATGTTTATTATGCCATGGCTTAAGCCGTTCTGTACAGAAAGCACCCAGCTGCTTTAAAGCTACTTGTTTTACACTGGATTTTTTAAAAAAAAAGGTTTTAAAATGAGCTAGAAATGGTCCTATGCTGGCGGGGGGGAGCAACTGGCAGAGCCGTTCCCCCACTATGCTACATAGCATGGAAAGAGAGAAGGAAGCAGAAAGCAGTGGTCACCCAGGGGAACAAGATCCTGTCTGCCACTGCTCCCATCAGCAATATTTACAGCCAGGAATAACTGGAATGTACAGGGTACAAGGAGGTAGGGTATACAAAGCAAAATAGATAGCGGACTGCTGGGCCAAAAGTCTTCATGAGAAACAAAAGTATTTTATACTAACTTAGTACCTTTTATGCCAAAGGGAAGCCCTTGTATCTGTGATTGCCTCAAGATCCTATAAGTACCACAGGGGCAAAACATGTATCATTGATGAAAAGATAACATTGGTCAAAGACAGCCTTATATAAGATCCAGGGGCGACAAGAGAGGGTCAGATATAAAAATACAGAGTGGCTCAAAATACTCTGGAGACTAGAAAGTCACCAGGACTATTGCTAACATTAGGAGAAACAACTCAGGAGGTGGAGGGGGACTGGATGATGGGGAGTGCAGCAGAATTTAAGATGAATAAATTAACCTGGAATGTGACGAAGTGCCGAGTTTGAGGATGGGGCTGCGGGGCTTAATTCCCTGTGTGACAGAGGCAAGATTGTGATTCGATCCTCTGGACGGCAATGCCAGTGAGCTAATGCTGCGTACCCAGTACACAAATACCGTGAGCAGAGTCCCATCCCAACATGGTGGGAGGGGAGGTGGCTGCTCAGCCCAAGAGACAAAACCATCCCAAGGAAGAACAAGGGATATAATTATCTCCATTCCTTACAGCCATAGACCCGGAGGAAGAAGAATGGCACGCAACAGGATCTAATACCGAATACATTGTAAAAAACAAAACAAAAAAGCTTAGAGTTAAATGCAAGGTTTATACAAAAAGATCTCTTGTAAAAAAAAAAGTTCCCCAAAACCTAGTTGATGAGACAACATGGGAGGGGAAGAAAGGGCCGGCCTGAGTTCCATGGCAGTGTGGGAATGATGAGGCCATCCTTTCCTCTCCTCGATCAGGCTTTTCTTTAAAAAAAACTTTTTACACTTTAGTTTTTTTCTTATAAAAACACAATTGTGGGGAAATGAGAACCCCCAAGGCTGGCACAGGCCCCAATGGGGGCCACAGAGGGACCTAGGCCTCTGGGATGTGTTTCACAAACAAGTGCCTCATGCAAACACCTGCATTTTAGCGGAGGCCTCTGCCGAAGGAAGCTGGGTGTGGCTTGGCCCTAATACAGTTGGGCTGGGTGTGGATTCAGACCAGTCAGACAAGGAATGTGGTGAGGGGCTACTCCATTGCTCCGGGGACTCTGGCGAAGGAGTCAGATAGGGGTGCTCACTGGGAGGGTGAAGGAAGTGCTTGGGTGTTGCGTCCTGCCCCTGCGTATAACTGTGCTGCGATGGTGGGGTTGGATAATCCTCTACCCCTGCTGCCTTTAGGTATGGTGGGGGCCCTCCGCGTGGTGGTGCAACCTGACCCTGGCCCTCTTGGGGTGAGACAGGTTGGTTACTGCGCACAGCGGCTGCTGGTGGAGGCATTGGCTGGGGAGCTTCCTTGGCCTGGGCTGGAGCTGGGTTGGGCAAGCCCTGAGAGCTGTGCCCCATGGCAATGTGGTTAGGCAGAAGCAATCCTGGTGGGAAAGCTTGGCCAGGCTGGTGCAGGTTAGGATGGGAAGCAGCAGGATGGACTACCCCTATGATGGGTTGGCACTGAGAAGTGGGGACACGGGCACGCCACTCAAAAGGCATGGCCACAGGGCTCACCATGCCCAGACTGAGCCCCATGCGGCCAGGTGGCACAGAGAGGCGGTTCATGGAAAGCAAAGTGCCATCCCCTAGGTCGCTAAGGCGTGCCAAGCTGACAGCAAAGGGTGGGTCCATCATGCCATGGACCATGGGGGTAGAGGGCACCGACAGTGAGGCATTGGCTGTGTGAAAGACCCCAGGTGAGGCAGGGTTAGGCACATAGGGAGAGTCCAATGAGTCGACTGGAGACAGGGTGACCGAGCTCTCTAGGAGAGAGCCTTGACACTCCAAATTGAGCTTCTTGGCACGCGCTTTGGCCTCTTTGCTCTCCCGTGCCAGGCTGGCACTGCTTCCTGCTGTCACATTCTTTGTGCTGGGCCGACGGCTCTTCTTGCCCTGTGGAGTGGGCTTCAGGCTAGGTAAGAAGCTATTGGGAGGGCACATGAGAGGGGAGAGAGAGTGACCAGGCAGGACTCCTTGTGGGCTACGCACAGTGTTGTAGTCATCCAAAAGTCGAACAATATCATGGTGCAAGCGCTCCTGAGCCACATCACGTGGCAGTCGATCCATATGGTCAGTGATCTCACGGTTGGCAAAGTGATCCAGTAGAATTTTGGCTGCTTCATAACTGCCCTCCCGAGCTGCTAGAAACAGTGGTGTTTCCTCCTGTTGCAGAGAAGGCAAATTCATGACCACATTCGACAATCAGTTTGACATTCTCAGAGTACCAGAATTCCCTGCTAAATATGGCCAACAGTCCCCAAAGGCATTGTCAAAATGGCTGATTTAAATTAATAGCAGTGAGTCAGTCACTCACTGCACAAATCACTCTCTCTTCAATACTCCCATATACATTCAAGAGAGTTCATTCCAAAGGAAATCACC
Source organism: Aparallactus werneri (assembly GCA_032468035.1). NCBI lineage: Eukaryota > Metazoa > Chordata > Lepidosauria > Squamata > Lamprophiidae > Aparallactus > Aparallactus werneri. Next base: position 170,109 of record JANHFQ010007736.1, on the reverse strand, counting down.
AGGTCAAATGGGAAGATGTTTTCAAGTGTTTCATTTAGGATGCAACAAGTATAAACTAAAATTATTATTTTTCAGTCCAAAATTGAAGAGAGGGAAAAGGGGGCTCGACATCAATCCACGTGGTACAAAAGCCTAAGCCCTGCTTTCTCACTAGAAAAAATGGGAGCTACCCCTTTCCTGTTAGCTCCATCTTTGGTGACCATTATGACAAAGGCATAATGTGATTTTTAAAAAGGCAACTGGAGAACTCACCTTAACGTCCTGCATGTCCTTGTTGGCCCCGTTCTTTAGCAGAGCAATTGTAGCCTCTACATTATTGACAGCTGCTGCCCAGTGCAGGGCCGATTTTCCTGGTAGAAGTGATATCAAGAGAATAAATATATCTGTCACTTGCTAATGATCCTTAGATTTTTCTAAAAGCCTTCTGGTATACCTCTTTTCCTAAATTTTAAGGAATTATCTTTCTTCAATCATGCCAGATTGTCACCTTCCATATTACCCATTAGCACTGAGCTTTGTATAAATTAAGAGACACTGTGCTTTTGTGATCTTAATATGAGCTAATATGAGGATAACAGAAAGATCTTCCAGTAAATCAGCTGATCTGTAACCAAGAAAATTCTAAAGTAAAAACTTGAAGAACTATGGACTATTTGCTGCAGGGGGTAAATTAATAAATTTATTTATTAAAAACTGGAAGTATCTATTGTTCATAATGTTTTTCAGTTTACCCCTACGTAATTAATAACCCTCTCCCTAATTAATAACTACAAGTCATCTTCATGATCAAAATCTTTTTTATCACATATTCTAGTCTCTCCCTCTCCCAGCTATCTGCATAGCTTCTGCAGCAGTAACTTTCATCAACTAAAAAAAAAAAGTTAAGGAAGAGAGTGGTAGCCAGGTTAGAGAGTAAGTACAAGAAAAAAATACATTGAATTATGAGCATCTTTACTAAATCAATCTGGGGCAAGCTTGTAAAATGAGTTATGAAGCAGTTACCTAAGAATATAAAGTGAATGTAGTGGAAATCAATAGAACATAGTCAAGTTAAGAAACTTGTCCCAAACCTAGCCAAGCTGACATCAAGCCAATTCATTTTGCAAATTACATACCCAATTCATCCACGGCATTGACATCAGCATGACAGGCGATCAATTCTTCCACCATGCCTTCAACAGCTAGCCTTGCTGCCAGGATCAGTGCAGTTGAACCATCTCCCATTCGAGCATCTAAATCTGTAGATCGATTCCGGATCAGGATCTAACAAGAGTGTTAGATGGAAGAAGAGCAAACTATGTCATGCAACGTAGTAAAGTAATACTGTCTATGTTACAATATTTAAGTCAGCTGCTATTTGGTTATTGGGAAAGCTAGGGATGACTTTTTGGAGTATCTCAGAGGTTAACAGGTTGATGGCATGTGAACTAGATTGTAACATTCACAGTTGAATTCACAATAAAACAAAAGAGACACTGTGCTTTTGTGCTCTTAGTATCAGCTAATGTGAGATTAAGTATTTTTTTTATCAGGGCAACCTGGTCTACCCAAATATGGGATGGAGCATACTGCTTCCACTTTCATCTTTAAGCCCCAATCCAGGAGCCTTCGCAGACTACTTTTATGTTTATTTCGTCAGTAAATATAAATTTAACCCAGGATAACAAATTGTATTTCTAGAAGTAGAAAGGCTCCATTTGGTTCATTCATAGAGTGAGTATATCTTCAGGACAAGGCTCACCTGGAAGACTCCTTGGGCATCAGCAGTCACAGCAGCATGAAGTGGGGTACGTCCTGTGTTATCTTGAGCATTGGTATCGGCACCCGCATCGAGCAAGCGTTTGGCAGCATCAGCCCGGGCATACCTAGCAGCCAAATGTAGCGCAGTCTCCCCTGTGCGGTCTGTTTGGGCACTCAAGTTAGCCCCCTGGCAGATGAGGTCTGAGATAATGTTGGCAGAGGAGTCATCTGTTTCCTCTTCCTCAGCCAGATCGGTCTCCATGCCACCACCGCAAAAGGAGGCCAACATAAGCGGGGTAAAACCATCTGTATGGACAACACAATAAAAGATTACTTTAACATAGTTTGTTCATTATTGAACTATAATGTAATAATCATTTATTAAACCTGTATGCCAATCATCTCTCAGTGACTCACAACCCTCATACAAAGAAATTACAATAAAATGGTGTTTCTTTTTTAAAAAAGAACAATATATGCTAAAATTAAGAAAAGGACATGAAGAGAGAAATCCTGGCCTGATCAAATGTGTTGTCTATAAAAACTCCACCAGAGGGCATGTGTACAGCGTCCGTCTAAAAAGCTGTTTTTGTGTTACCTGGCCCACGGACATTGACATCCATGCAGTCAGTATCAAATTCACCCTGGGGTGGAGTCAGGGCCATAGATGGAGGCATACGGATATCTGCTGCCACCAAGTGGTGCTGTGTCCATTGCCGGCAATCCACTGGGTCTTCGCAGTCTAGGGCTGGCTCTTCCACCTGGCGATGAAGAACAAAAGCCCCAACATTGATCAGAGAGTCATACTTCCTCGACAGATTCTGCATTGTACAGTACATAGCATGAACTAATTACAATGTCCTTTTTGGGAAACACCAAACAAGTTAGGCCACCAGGAGCTTGGCAGAGGACTGTGCATATAACATTGCCCAGACTTGAAAACCAGAAAGGAGAAGAAAAGGAGAAGAGGCAATGGAATATGAGCTGGAATACCTTTGCAGCTCCGGTTCTCAAGTCAGCCAAAGTCTCACAATGAGCAGGCAATACCTTAAGACGCTTGGCCTCTGGGCATTCTGCTTCCAGCCAGTCTTCCGAGCTGTCTGGTATCAGGCTCTCCCCTTTGCCAATATTCCTGAAAGAGGAAAACGTATGCAGTGAAATGATAGCCTACAGCATAGCAGGCAATGGACTTGTGCCTCTGGCCATATTCCAAACATCCACCTGCAGGTGTCTGGCTCTCTTTTTGGCAATCACATATCCATGATTTTATCCGTTAAATGTTTTCATCCGCTGTTATTTTTTATGACAGATGATTTCAATGTTTTCAAGGTTGTAAGCCCCCCATAGTCATTGGATATGAGATGGGCAGCAAACACATTTAATTAATTAATTAATTAATGAGAAAGGGCTAGCATCGAAGTAAAATCAATTTACAGCAGAGACAACATACTAACTACAGCTACAGCTACAAAAAATTCATACAACCGTCACAACCAGTAAGAGTATCCTATGCAGGCATGTATTCTGGTAGAAGAGGGATGGCATTCTTCTCCATTAGCCCACTGGGTTTCTAGGCTTATTGTAGGAAAATAAAAGTCTCTTCCTTAATAGTTTACATAGCAGAAAGGGGACAGCAGGTTTTGCCACATTAAATCTTGTCACTTAGCAAGACATTAACATGATTTGACAGTCAGAGGCTTCCCGCCTCCCCTTTTTTTTTCTTTAACAAGTCTCTGAAACAAAGATTTGATATTGTTCATCAATAGCTCTGGAATGAATAAGGGCCTCTTACTTCATGCCCAGGGCATCCTGACCCACAGGCTCACGCCGGTTCTTGTTGCTACTCTCTTTCTTCAGACTGAAACCTTCAGGAAACCAGAGAGTGCTATGTTCTCTTTTACGCCGGGCCACCAGCACACCCAGTACCAGGATCACAAGGAGAATGAGGGCTGCTACCACCACCAGGGGCAATAACTTGAATGGATCTGTGCCAACTGTATCTCTTGTACCTGAGAAAGCAATAGATCTGTTATAAACTTGGCTGCAAATAGAACAACCATGCAATGTGGCTCCCCTGAAGTGCCTTTTCCATACCCCTGGAAGGAAAAGGGAAAAAAACCCTACCTTTCACGGCTTTGAGTGGATATGGAAACTCTAGACGCTCTACTGCCGACAGGGCAGCGAGGTAATCTGCAGCACTTTCTGTATCAGGGAAGCATTTGTTTGAAGTTTGGTAGCAAAGACGGTTGTCAATCTCAAGGGTGACTTCAGACCTAGAGGAAGCAACAAGGGTTAGTAGGGTCTCCTTTAGCATCCCGGAGAATTCCAGGGAAAGGCAAAAAGTCCAGTTACCGCTGCGTTTTGTTTTACTCTTTATTCAGGCTGTAAATCCAGGGAATAGGCCTGACGTGACACATCTGGCTTGAGTGCAGCCATTCCCCCGTGTGCATTATGGATGAACTTGCTTCTAAGTTATATTAATCGTTTTGAAAATTCAAACATATCGGAAGTTTTATAAAGGGCATGCCATACCATCTTGTAACAGCAAATTTATCCCATTTGTTCATCTCTTTATGCTATTGTCTGTTTAAATATCATTAACCGGTTTCTGGGAATCTAGCACACTCTTAAGAAGCTTGTTTTAATGTAGTTTTTAAAAAGTGAAGCAGTTATTAACAATCAGATTGAGACAGGCAGAGACAATGGGATAAAGGTGGTCCTAGAGATAAGTGAGCCCTTCAAGGCATGTAGGGCTTTATAGATGAAATCCAGCATCTCAGAATGCAGCCTACAAACCAGGGGGAACTGGGGTAATTTGAAGAGCAGAGATGTTGCAGGGGCAACCTGAGCTATACCCATAATTGCTTTTCTGGTGGCCATATTCTGGACTAGTTATAGCTTCCAAATGATCTTCAAGGGCTGCCCTATCTAGAGCCTCTTAAGAAATAGGGATTATAGTAGATAGGTAGCACTAGCAACCACAAATGGGAATCTGGCACTCTCAAAGAAGCTTGTTTTAATGTAGTTTAAAAAATAAAGCACTGTTATTAACCATCAGATTTGACAGGTGGGCGGTTGCTGTCATGGAGCAAAGCAGTGCTAAGTGGGAAACCATGTGACCACACCTGTGCATTCCTTTTCCCGCTCCCCTACCCTTTGGAATTATTACAGAGTTGAGGATAATTAGCAAGAAGGGAATTAAAGCCTGCATTTAGGTTCATTGGAGAAGAAGGAATTATAGGAGAGCAAGCAGGAGAAATACATATAAGAGTTCATGTATTGAACATTATATGCCTGCTTATTGTCCTGTGATCTCTTCCTCTTCAATCTCTTGGTTCTGGGGTGGCGGGGAAAGATCAGTATTTTGTGTAAGCATTCTCCTCTGTGACTCCTTTTTTCTTCCCCTCATCTTAGAGGGAAGAAATTGGCAAGGAAGGGATTACAAGAGAGCAAGCAGACATACCATACAGCAGGCTACAAGCTTAGCATTCATGGCTCCCAGCCCCAACTATACTCTTTTTGACATGTATTCCTTATGGTATGCTTGCTTGTTCTCTTGTAATCCCTTACTCTCCGAGCTGTTCCCTCTGCAAGGCGGTAAGAAGAACACGTCAGGCACAGGACAAAGCATATTGACTATAATGGCGATGACTGAGAAACACTGTGATGGTCACAAATGTGGGCATTGGCTGTAAAGTTATTTTTTCAGCACCATCATAATTTTGAATGTCACTGACCAAGGCAGCTGATAAGCAGAGGTGAGAGGTGGGTCACTGTAGTTCATAAAAAAATAAGCTTACTTATCTTACTCTCAAAACTCTTCCTTTTCTCTACCCACCTACATAAAACTCACCCAATTATTTCTTGGCCCAATTCCCTGCGTAGTCGTCGTCCAGTTCCATAGTAAGGTTTGATCATGTAGTTGCCATTTTCATCCACACGGAATCTCAGGGAAGTCCTTAAAATGGCACTCAGCTTCTGCAGGAAGATGGTGCTGGTGCGGAGCAGTTCGTCAGGGTGCAGCAGCACGGTGATGATTAGAACACCCTCTGCCAAATGCTCGGGTACTTCCCGGGCACAATCCAGCCCATCCCAGCCGCATTCTTCTTTATTACAGCCTTGGTCACAATTCCCATCAGCAAAGTGATCTGAGCAGTATTTCTCATAAATGGGGCTGTCAAAAAAAAGGAGATGGAAATGTATAATTTGCACTCAAACAAATCCTATTATAATACAAAATGTCTCCTTCATTGACAAAGAACCATAAAAGAGCTGCCGGGAATACCTTTTCATATACATCACAAATCAACCAACTGAATCATCAGGATTACATATATTGAGACAGCTCGCCCTCCCCCAAATAAAGATATCTAGAATGAGGAGGAGGGGGGAAATACAACATCCGTGTTCTGAACAAAATCTCACTGTCTCATTCAGTTAATCTGGCAGAAGCATACATACCCTTAATTCTAACAAGCACTAAGGAGTTATAACCTACAGGTTCCCCTTTAAAGACATAGGCAGGACTCACTTGCAGGTGCGCTCACGATTCTTGCAGTCAAAGTTGTCATAAAGACACTTAACGGTGTTGCAGAGTTCATCACACTGACTATTGTTGAAGTACGTCAAACACTGAGAGCTCTCACACTGCTTCCAAGGATTATCCACCAAAAGGGAACAGTCACCTCCATCCCAGCGACAAGCTGGGCTATTGCACATCTTGTCACAATAGGAGTCTCCTGCCTTTGCAGCACATTCTTCCAATGGACAATGGTGCTCAGGGAGCGGAGGTAGCCAGGCCGTGCGTGCAGTCTGACAGCGAACACCTGTGTAGTCACCAGGACAAAGGCACTGAAAATAAGGAGGAGTGGCAATCTCATGGCAGATACCCCCATTGTGGCAAGGTTGATTCGCACAACTGCTATTGGCACGGAGGCGACAATCGGGTCCAGTCCATCCAGGAAGGCAATAACAGTGGGCACCTAGTAGTGAAGCCCGGCAGCTGCCACCATTGAAACAGGAGAGTTCTCGGCAAGAGAATACACTGCGCTCACAATTGAAGCCCGAGTAGCTCTGGAAAAGAACCATAAGAAGAGATAATAAAGAAAGCCAGACAAACAAAAAATTCATCAACAAAATATCTCTGGTAGTGTGTGTCCCCTCTTGCAACTGTCGCTGGTAAGAAAATCCTTTCCCACCCAAAGTTTAAGGTTTAAGAATCATATTTTTATAACTATATATTTCTCTTGTAGAAACTATAGCCAGAGCTGGACCCTCTACAGTATCATACAATTATGCAATTGAATTGGTTTCTAATACTCCCCAAACAGAAAGAGCATTCTGACCCATGATAAAATGTCCGTTTCTTCACGCATAGCACAGCTTCAGTGTATCCAGCTAACATTCCTCCCTATTTTCAGTCCTCCTTGCCCTGCTTAATTCCTTATAATATTTATACTCCGGGTATGCACCATGGTGTCGTACATATAGCTTTGCTCCAGGTACTCACCCGAGGGCAATGGCAGGTATATCCGAGAGGCAAGTTTACTGCCAGCTTACATTGCCCGCCATTCTGGCAAGGCTGAGATTCACATGCATTCACAATGTTTTTGCAGTGGCGGCCTAAAAAGGGAGGGAAATGTTATTCTGTCAAAGATACTGAAAACTTTTCAGGAGAACACCATCACCCTATTAAATGTGACACATATATTAGTACCAGTTTCTGTACCTGACAGGTTCTCCTTTCACATAAATGCCTACTGAGCTCTATCAACATTTAACTAGCATCTGAGTATATTCTTTCCCAATTAGGCATAAATTATCTCTCTCTCCCTCTCTCTCCCCCCCTCCTTCCCTCTCTCTGTGTTGTTGTTGAACCATAGCTCCCAAGATTTCTAAGAAACCTAACCAATTCTAAGAATTATAGTTCAGCAACATCTGAATTCCGGGAGGTTGTCTCTCTGTGATCACCATCTTATCAGATATAATTTGGATTCTCTATCATGAAAATGCAATGGCATCGAAACTGCAAATACAGCTATACATTTATGATCTTAGAAAGACTCATTTAATGTCAGTTACAGAATACAAACCAAACTCAAAACTCAAGCAACTGGAAAGATGCTGAAATAGAATATACAAGTGTCTCTATATTAAACTTATAGATTAAAGTTAACCTGGAAATGCCCCACAGATCATAGAATGCAAAGCTTTCATCTGAAAAATGCAAAAGAATAACATATACTTTTTTATTGTCAGATTGAGATAGACCAAATAGAAAAACAAACCAATCATACTTGGGAGAGGCAGTTTCCAGCAGAATAAGTATGTGATTATTTAAGAACAAAGTTCTATAAAATTAAGGACATGAATACTGTAGATGTGTAATTAAGAAGTTTAGGTAAAATATACACATTTATTCATCTGCTATTTTGCTAAAATACTCATAGAAACAAAGTATTTTCTCATGACACCCTTGCCAGAATGCCTGGATGTTCGTTTTGTGGTTTTTGAAGCCGAGTCACCAAACAGTGACTTTCCAAGGGTAATTCATAAACAATTTCAAACAATTTTAATGCTTTTTCCTGCTGACATTGATTTTAGCCTGTCTCCTCTGCTCACCACTGCAGCCCAGCTTCACCCATTCTTGCCCCTTGAATCCATCCCATTTGCCTTATTGGCACTCTCACTCACCGGTGTAGCCTGGTTTGCAGATGCACTGGTAGTCACGGGCTTCTTGAATGCAGTCCAGGGTGTTGCGTAGATGGCAGGGATTGGATTGACATTCATTTATATCTCCCTCACAACGATCGCCTGTAAAACCTGGTGGGCAGCTGCAACGGTAACCACCCACTCTGTCCACGCACGTCCCATTGTTCAGGCATTTGGGGACACGGCTGTTAGGAACCATGGCACAATCATCCTCATTTATTTCACACAAGACACCTATAGAGACAAATAACAAACAATCATACCAAACATTCTAATACTATGCACCCCAAACATTTCCCCATCTCTTGAACTGCCTGTGATAAGAAAAAAAATCCCCCAATCTGAAGGTGACAAAACACAACCTGGTCTATTCAAAGCATATTTAGTTCCAACTCCCATCAATGCTACTAATGTAACCAAAGCAAGAGATCTTCAAGACAGCATTCCTATTGTTAAAGCAGTGTTTTGCTTTCTTATTACCTGAATAAGTAATGAAACACTGGGTAGGAAGTCTATGGCTTTCCAAATGTGATTAGAAAACAATTACAATTAGCTCTGATAGGCTAAGACGCTGAGCTTGTTGATCAGAAAGGTCACAAGTTTGGCGGTTCGAATCCCGAGCACTGCGTAAACAGAGTGAGCTCCTATACTTGTCTCAGCTTCTGCCAACCTAGCAGTTCAAAAGCATGTAAAAATGCAAGTAGAAAAATAGGGACCACCTTTG